>WNNJ02001753.1:0-69975 GCA_012934845.2 Pomphorhynchus laevis
TATTATATTATATATTTTATTATAATTGATATAATATTTGATATTATATAATATCAAAAATATATTCCAAGGTATATCTTTTTGATATTCTTGGAATATCAAAAAGATATACTTTAAACTATATATACTTTAACTATATATACAATATACTTTAAACTAAATAGTTTTTATATTCTGGTGTTGGAAACATCGAAATAAATTTTCTTATATTTTATGATTTTCGTTTACTCTTTGAAATAAAGCGGGGTGGAAAATTATCCATAGGTTCTAAAATACGTTTAAAATTTAGTTATTAGAAACATGGAAAAATAAGTGGGGTGGAAAATTATCAGTGGACGACCGTTTATTATACTATACCTACCACATTATGTGTTTGTTAAATTTCGACTACGACGCTTTTTTAATTATCATTTAATAATCAAATAATATATAAAAGATAATAAATATGTTATTTTATATTCTTAGAGTGTCTTAAATTTTAAAAATGTTTGCAAAATTAAATTTCAAGAATATACATTTGTTGGGATATGAAATGAGTGTATTTTAAGATTATTATCAAATGCAAGGCGTTAGCTTAGAAGCTGTTTTGCCTTATCAAAAAAGGAAAAAAAACAAAATTTACAAATTAATATAAGGTAATCAGTAAATTGTCCGTATCAAGATCATTTGAACTAGCAACATTCAAGATATCGATGGAAGTGCTAGTGTCGATTATCCAACCATGCTAGGCACATTCGCTTGAAGTGCTTAATCGAGGAAGCAGTGACGACTTACTTATACAACACATTTCACAAATTGAGCGCGTGATGTGACAGTCGAAAGTTGGTGGGCAATTGAGAATGTTGCTTCATATACAGCTTTCAAGTGACCGCGTAATGTCCTATTTCTCAATCAAAGGATTTTAGTGGGAAGCCATCAAGTTCGTTTACAATCGCCCAAAGGCAGGACAAGTCTAGTAAGACAAATCTGTCATGAATCGAGCTTATACCTAACGCACGCAGCCGCATGTGGTAGGACGTTCCAAACCTAAAGCATATCCTTAAACCTTTCTTCAGTACCGACTCAAAGTCAATCAATTCTCGCTTAGTGGTAGGAAAGCATGCAGGGATGCAGTACTACAGATGAGGGCGAACTAGTGAAGAAAATAAGATACTAAGCATTGAGTGTGACAGTCGGAATAATGTATTTTTGATGTAGTACAATGCCCTAGTTGCCTTTATCCTTGGTAGGATGATGGATTTTGGAGAATTGGCGAAAAGGCTAAGGCGGTAATCGATTTTAGGGAAAATAAGCGATGAAAAAAGAGGCATACAAGAACGGAAGTCGATAAGGGGGCGGATACGGCAGATGTCGCGAAGAATTAAGTTAGACGAGCGGACCTTGTCACGGACGAAGGGTTTAAGGGAAAGGTGATCATCGAAATGGAAGCCTAAGAAAGTGAGATTGTGGAGTATGGGGATGATCGATGAGGCAAAATATACAGTGGGAGGAGATATCTTTGGTTTACGGGGGAGGTTCAACATTATTTTGGACTTATCGGGGTTTAGAACGAGATGGAGATTGGAGAGACGTTTGTAGATAGAAGAAAGACAGTTGGAGGCAGAAATGCCGATATCGTGTATGCTATGTGCGGGTGCATGAGCATGGATGAGGATGTCATCGGCGTATTGCATAACGTTAAATGAGTAAGGTTTGATAAACGGAGAGAGATCGCCAAGCAAAAGAGAGAAAATCAGGGGACCTAGGACTGAACCTTGTGGGACCCCGCAAAAAAATAGGGATGGGAGGGTAGGAAGATGAATTAGAACAGACGCGAAAAGAACGTTCGGATATATATGAGGCAAACCATGCTACGGAAGAGGAAGAAAAGCCGTAATCATAACGAAGGCGATAAAGATGGACGGAGTGGTCGACAATGTCGAATGCGGAGGAGAGTTCGAGGGATATGAGAACACTATATAGAGCCTTGTCTCGAGAAATGAGTAAGTCGTTGTAAACCTTTATGCAGGCGATTTCTGTGGAATGATTAGAGCGGAAAGCGGAGAGGAAAGGAGTGTACATATTGGATGAGGAGAGATAAGCGTTGATCTGTATTAATATGAGGCGTTCTAAGAGCTTAGAAAGAGTAGGGAGTAGTTAAATGGGGCAATAGCTAGCCGGAAGGGAGGTGTCGATCGATTGTTTTTTAAGGAGGGGACGAACGATTGCGGATTTCTAGTGTTATGGGAAGATAGGACTGCAGATAGACGAGTTAAACAAGGTTGTGAGAAATGTGGATATCGATGAGCATATGGATTTTAATATGTGAGTGGGCAAGGTTGTGAGGTTTTTTTGGGCAAGGACATGAGGACAGATGATATTCTGTCCTCATGAGGACAGATAATATTCCTTGCGAATTTAGGTTAGTAAAAATAAAACGTGTTATTATTACAGGTCATAGCCATAAGGCTGTTTTGACCGCTCACAACAAAAAACAAATAAATACAAGAAAAAAATCAAACAAAAATCGTTCAGTATATTTATCAGAACCATGGGTATTGCAGCAACCACAACTCGTTCTTATTTCGAATTCTGTTCTTTATATTGGATTTAAATTCATTGATTGTATGCACCGCAACGACATCAACTGTAAGACGATTTTAAACATTCACCGCTCGATGGGACAGTCGGAAATGACCAGGGTATTTTCCGTGTTTATGTACTACCAGTACTTTCGAGTGCCCTCTAGTCCATCCCGATCATTGTGTTCAACTCTATTTGCTGGAAAATTCTCATCTTCGTTAATCAGTCGATACATATCTATAAGGTCGAAAAGAAGGAACCTTTCACGCACTGTCGGCATATTCAAACTTTTTATTCGTGTCTCATTGGAAAGATATCGTACCTGAGGACATAATTTCATCTTCGTTAATTAGTCGATACATAGCTATAAGGTCGAAAAGAAGGAACCTTTCACGCACTGTCGGCATATTCAAACTTTTTATTCGTGTCTCATAGGGAAGATATCGTACCTGAGGACAGAATTTCGTAACCCGTCGAAGTATGCGCTTTAATTGATCAAGTTATGTACGCGTACACAGAAAGACTGCTGGCGACACATATTCTAATATCGGTCTTATAAGAGCATTATATAAACGCACAACACAAACGGGAGATAAATCTTTAAAGCAATTTTTGACAATATACGTTATTCTTCTTGCTGCGTTACAAATCCTATCAATGTTAGCACGTGTTTTCAGATTGTTTTGAACAATTATACCAAGATCCTAAATGGAGTGCGTGATAACAACAAACTCGTTGCTAATAAAATTTTCTTGACTCACATTGCTATGACCAAATATCATATATGCACACTTTTTAATATTCAATACATTTCCAGTGTTTAAGGACCATCGATAAACAATGTTTAGGATATTTTGAAAGTCATTTTGATCCTTGTTAGTTTGAATCAATTTCCATAGCTTTACATCATCGGCAAAAGCTAAAACACTACAATCCTCAATTAAATCTAGTAGCTGATTTATAAATAAGTTAAACAACAAGGGGCCTAAGACTGATCCCTGTGGTACTCCTGAGGTGATAGGACGATAAGACGATATACATTGACCTACACGAACAGCAAAGGATCTATCTTTAAGAAAATCTTAAATCCAGCTTATAATGGAGCGATTAACTTTATAAGACTCAAGGGTGGAAATTAGCATTTTGTGGGGTACCCTATCAAAAGCCAGACTAAAGTAAAGAAATATTACGTCGATACAGTACCCGTTAGCAATATCTCCAACCAAATCTTCACGAGCATATAATAAGTTTGTAAGACATGAACGCAGATGGCGAAATCCATGCTGTGCATTATTGAGAATTTTCAGCGAGCTCAAATGATCATATATGCGTATGTTTGGTATGCGCTTAATCACTTTGCATACAACACTAGTTAGACTTATTGCCCTATAGTTATTCGGATCATCTTTTTCACCATTTTTATAAATTGGTACTACAATCGTTTTTTTCCAGGCAGCAGGTAACTTCGAAATGCGCAAGCTCAGCTTAAATATGAAAGCTAATGGCTCAGCCTGAACAGGAGCAAGTAAGTTAAAAAGTTGGGGGTGAATATCATCAGGACCTGCCGCTGATGATCTAGATAACCTAGCCAATTCAACAAAAACCTCATGTGCTGTTATCGTTAAAACTGGAGAACCAATTTCTACATGTTGTGATGCTGCATCTCCACATATGCTAGAGAATGCATCTGGTGTTAGCTCAAAAGCGGATGCAAACACTTCTGCCATGCTGTCTGGCGATGTCACACGAGTGTTACCGTCTCTTAAAGATGAAATAGCTGGTAGCAGAGCTCTGGATCCTTCACATGAGCTCGAAATTTTTTTTGGTTCTGTATCAATTTGTAAAGCTAATTGATCTTCAAAACTTTGACTTTTTGTAATCTTCAAGCGATTGACGAAATTACGGAACATTGTATACCGCTTTTTAAAATTATTCTGATAACGACTTAGTTCAAATAGTCGATTCCTATGTTTGAGAACATATCGCAATTCAGTGTCGAACCAAGGAAGGTATTTGGCTTTACTTTTTGGTACTCTATAGAGTGGTGCAAACTTATCTGCAAGAGCTGCTAAACCTGATTCAATAACATGCCACCTTACCTCAATGTCGTCACTAGCACAGTTGAATATGTTTCTAGTGCAGCCTCTCGTAATGAGTCTTCATCAATTTGTTTCCATAATCTTTTCGACACTATCAGATTTTCCACTTTTGGGATCATACACATAGGAAAATAATTGAATAAGATCATGCAATGATCGCTCAATCCAAAAGGACTCTGATAGCTCATATTACCCACACTTGTAATTAATTTGGAAAATACTAAATCTAGACAAGATTCCTGGTTTTGCGCGAATCTGGTGGACGACTGCATATGTTGCTCTAACATGAGATCATTTGTAAGAAAATTCCACAAATCCACATCTGACTTGGAAGAACCACCATCCAAAACATAATTCTCGATGTGACCAGCTGAGGGTATATCAAAATCGCCAACTAATTGATATTCTTCAAGCTCAGAACAGTGACTAATTAGTGTAGAGAATTCATGACTCAATACGGATGATTGCGGCGACCTGAAGCACACGGCAATACCTAAGGGACCTTCTAAGTGTGAAACAATGACTGAGATAAACTCACAAGTGCCCACTTCATTTTTAAAATTACGAGTGGAAATAATATTTAAGGATGTCGTAATATAGAGCGCAACACCTCTACCTTTCCAAGAATCTCTATCAGCTCTCAACAAATTATATCCCATAATAATAATCAAACTATCGGAGATATCACGATGCAGCCATGTTTTAGTGCGAGCCAGGATTGCTGGTTCATTTGAGATTACCCATATCTTAAGTTCATCAAATTTTGGTAAAATACTCCTTAAACTATCTTGATACCTATTAACTACTTACAATCTAAAGTAAATACACAAATTACACATACATATACATCGACGACAACCATCGACGACAACCATCGACGACAACCATCGACGACAACCATCGACGACAACCATCGACGACAACACAATCGACGACAACCATCGACGACAACCATCGACGACAACAATCGACGGCAACCATCGTTTATGGGAGGACGTAAGAAAACAACTAAGACCGACACCAACTATGGACAACTGCAAGTACAGTGCTCGATACACGACTGCAGCGTCTGGACAACAATCACCTGCGACAAGAATAAGGCTAAAGAAGACTTCGTATGTGGTTTTTGTGCCGACAAACTAATATGCAACCTTTCCGATAAGCACATATCAACATCCAACACGTCAACTCAAACTACCCCCGTCGTTTCTAATGTCCTTTCTCCACCAACCGACCCTGCCACCATATACACTTCCCATTCCATGTCATCTTCACTCCCCGACACCCCACGTCCCGTCCTTCCCGTCTCGTTTCTCAATAACTTGCATCCATCAATCAAAATCACCTCCACCAACTTCCACTATCCTTCCACTCATAACCTTTCCTTACATCGCTTGCCACCCTCTTTATTATCATTATCCTCTGTCTCCCGTCGTCAAACCAAATCCCTCCAAATCATCAACTGACAGCTCTTCTATCGTGATCTCACCTACTCACGTCAGTCGTCCTCCTTTACGGAAGCGCTTTGCTTCTCGCGATCGTTGCGTCATTGTTACTAATATCACGCCTTCTAACTCCTTATCTCCACAAGCACGTCTGGACCACGATGTTTCCGCCTTCAGATCCATCCTCTCGTCTATTGTTCCTGCGGATAAACCATCCTTTTTCAAGGAAATTTCTCCTGTCGCATTCATCCGTCTAAACAAATCTTCTCAATCTAATCCTTCCCAGCCCCCTCTCCTAAAAATTGTTTTCAAGCATCGCTCTCACGCGTCTTCTGTCCTCTCTCAACGATTCAAACTCATGTCATCTTCAACCACTCGAATTTTCCCCGATCGCGCCCCTTCTGAAATCGCTCAAATCTCTTCAGCCCGCATCAAAAAACGCCGTCGCGAGGAAAACGGCGAAACATCACTCGCCATCCGAAACATAGACGGACATTTTCAAGTTGTCCACACCCGTCCAAAAATTCGATGGCACTCCATCTCTCCTATGCGTCTTCTCCACTAGACTCTTTCGCCACAGCACACGGTTTCCGCCTCGGTCTCCTCAACACTAGATCTATTCTCAATAAATCCGATCTTATCCTCAACCTATTCACCAAGCAATCCATCGATCTCTTCTGCCTCACCGAATCCTGGCACTCAGATTCCGACGACCTTTCCATTCGCCGTCTGCTCTCTGCCGGTTGCTCCCTAGTCGAATCCGCCCGCCCCCTCAGCTCATGCCCTTCTAAATCTTCTAATCATTGCAGCATCGTCGCATTCGCGCGTCACCCAGCGTCTCTTCGCAAAATCAATCCCCCTTTCAGTCCTTGCTCTTTTGAATTGCTCACTTGTCGTTATTCTAACCCGATCACTCTAGATCTCGCCATTGTATACCGTCCTGGTTCATCAGCTCCTACAGCCTTATTTTTTACCGAACTCGCTGACCTCCTTTCTCATTGTTCTTTGTCCTTAATCCCTTCACTCGTTCTAGGCGACTTCAATATCCGCCTAGACCGCCCCTCTTCCACAGATTCCATCCGCTTCATCAACATTCTATCCAACTACAATTACAAACTAATCTCCACTGCCCCACACATATACTTGGTGGGGCACTCGACATCATCGCTGTCCCCGATCATTTTGATGCCTACACCTCACTGTCCATCTCTGATCCTGGTCTATCCGATCACTTTCTTATAACCCTTGATCTCGCTCGCAACCACACCCCTCCTCCAACACCTACAATCCTACGTCGCCCTTGGAGAAATCTTGACCTCTCCCTTCTCCGCTCTGCCTTACTCAAATCGTCTCTATCATTACCCACAATAACATATTCATCTCCTCACGATCTCGCCTTTCTTTTCGACTCTGAACTCACATCCAATCTCGATATTCTCTTGCCCTTCAAGTCTCACCCACCCCGTCGCTTGCACCGTGCCACATGGTTTGACATCCACTGACTACTCTCAAAGCGTCGACTCCGCCATGCTTTTCGAGTCTATCACCGCTCTCTCAGACGCGATTTCCACTCGATCACTCCGTCTTTCCGTGATTCCTATCTTGCTCTTCGCCGGTCTCATCTCCACCTACTACGTACCAAATGCAACTCCTTCTGGCAGCATAAAATCATCACTTCATTCAACTCTAAGACTCTCTGGCATACTTTTAACTCAATCCTGGCTCGTTCCTCTACGCCGTGCAACATCAATGCTAATGATTATTCGTCATTTCTCCAGACTAAAGTATCCACGCTGCTCTCTCACACCCCGGTCTCCATCCTATCCCACTCTGCCCAGTCTACTCTCATCCTTCCGGAACTCTTTCATCTTATCCCTGTATCACCTACAGAAGTATCATCTGTCATCATGTCCTTGCCCAACAAAACCTCACCTGCCGATCCCCTGCCTACCCACATATTAAAATCTATATGCTCATCGATATCCCCATTTCTCACAACCTTGTTTAACTCGTCTATCCGCAGTCGTATCTTCCCTTCACACTGGAAATCCGCAATCGTTTGTCCCCTCCTTAAGAAACAATCGCTTGACCCCTCTCTTCCTTCTAGCTATCGCCCCATTTCACTACTCCCTACTCTTTCAAAGCTCTTAGAACGCCTCATCTTAATACAAATCAATGCTTATCTCTCCTCATTCAATCTGTACCCTCCTTTCCAATCCGCTTTCCGCTCTAATCACTCGACAGAAATCGCATGCATAAAAGTGTACAACGACTTACTCATTTCTCGAGACAAGGCTCTATATAGTGTTCTCATCTTCCTCGACCTCTCCACCGCATTCGACATTGTCGACCACTCCGTCCTCCTTTCTCGCCTTCGTTATGATTACGGCTTTTCTTCCTCCTCCGTAGCATGGTTCGCCTCATATCTATCCGACCGTTCCTTTCGCGTCTGTTCTAATTCATCATCCTCCCCTCCCATCCCTATTTTTTGCGGGGTCCCACAAGGTTCAGTCATAGGTCCCCTGCTTTTCTCTCTTTTGCTTGGCGATCTCTCTCCGTTTATCAAACCTTACTCATTTAACGTCATGCAATACGCCGATGACATCCTCATCCATGCTCATGCACCCGCACATAGCATACACGATATCGGCATTTCTGCCTCCAACTGTCTTTCTTCTATCTACAAACGTCTCTCCAATCTCCATCTCGTTCTAAACCCCGATAAGTCCAAAATAATGTGCATCCTTCCCCGTAAACCAAACATATCTCTTCCCACTGTTTATTTTGCCTCATCGATCATCCCCATAGTCCACAATCTCACTTTCTTAGGCTTCCATTTCGATGATCACCTTTCCCTTAAACCCTTCGTCCGTGACAAGGTCCGCTTGTCTAACTTAATTCTCCGTGACATTCGCCGTATCCGCCCCTTTATCGACTTCCGTTCTTGTATGTCTCTTCTTTCATCGCTTCTTTTTCCTAAAATCGATTACTGCCTTAGCCTTTTCGCCAATTCTCCAAAATCCATCATCCTACCACTACAACGAATAATCAACACCGCCGTTCGAGTGCTCTTTCGTCTCCATCGCTTCGACCACACATCCACATATTTTGCCCAACTCTCCTGGCCCACCATCCACATCCGCATCAAACTCCGCCTTCTTCTCGTTACTTTTCGTCTCATCGCTGTCGGCTCCCCATCGTTCATCAACCTTCCTTTCTTAGACGATACTCGCCCCACCTCGCTATCGCTTCGTTCCTGTCATACCCTCTTACTCCACGTTCCTAATTACTCCAACAACTACGGTATCCGATCCTTCCTCGTCGCCGCCTCACTCGCCTGGAATCAACTCCCTCTCGACGTCCGCCGCGCTCCCTTTTTTATCACATTCAAACACCTTTTCCGTTCACACCTTCTCGACAACTGATTCACAGTCTTGTTTTGTTGTGGTCATGTTAGCGTGCGCTGGCACGCATTTGTCACGTTAAAATAAATCCTTTTTTTAATTAATATAAGCGACACTAATACCAGAAGCAGAGGGCAGTTGAGTAGGGATGTTAGATGTGTTCTTAAATAAGGGGTCGAAGATATTTTCGAGGAAGCTATTTTAGAGGGAAAATTATTTGATAACTAGGGAAGACTAGTTTGATAATAGTCATTAATTGCAAAAATAGGTAGGTTTCAAATTAAAGGTTGCACCTTCCCCTACTAACACTGATTTAATTTAAAATCAGAGATGATTTCAATTAAATTTGTAACATTCAAGACGAGTCTTTTCTTAAATTTTATTGTCAATAAAGCAGACGAGTTGAGTGATAGTTAGCCAACATTAATAGTACTGAAACCTGGAACGTAGGTATTGGATCAGTAGCTGATGAGGTCCACTAATATTGAAATGTAGCGCACTTCTGTTGGCTTATAGATATGATTAAAGTAGCGTGCAGAATAAAATAATCATCTAAATTTCAATGGTTCAAATTCATATTCCTTATAAAATTAAATGATAAAATTGAATACTAGTTATTCACTACAGACGATTTATCAGAATAGGGATTGGAGGTCATCAGAAGGACCTGCTAGGAACTCCTAATATATATAATATATTTAATAGACGGTGTATTCGAATAAGAAATAGAGGTCATCAATAGGAACTGCTATGCTATCAGGTTTCGGTCCCTATTCCTTGACCCAACAAAGCAGTGTGGCCAAATACGAGCTAATAACGTATTTCCACTAATGAAATTTGATTATCTATTTGATTACCCTATTCTAATACAAAGCATATTGTTTATTATCCATCCATTAAATAAATTTTTAATAATATTTTGTTGATTTGTATATTGTAAAATAAATAAGAATTTTTTTTGTAAAAAATAACATACAATGTATTCATGAATAAAGAATATAGCTTACGTATTTTATGTTATATATAAATTAAAAATAAAGATAAATAATTAAAAATAATAAATAATTATAATAATTATAAGAAAATAATAAATTATTTCTTATATAGACTAATTATAAGTATATTTCATTATTACTTATTATATTTCATTTTCGGGAAAACAAAGTCCACAGTCTACTGACTAATTTGTTATTAGAACAAATCAGATCAGCTAACTGGGATTACGTATTTTATACTTTGTATGAATAAATAATATGACAAGCTAGATATGCTAACTCAATAAAAAAAATTAGAATAAAAAATTTCGCATTACGGACACGAAAATTCAATCTAATATCAATAGCTTTCATTACAATTTACTATATAAATTGAAAATTTATAAAGTAAATTGTCTAATTTACTTTATAAATAGGACACGAAAATTTAATACGTTTTGAAAGTATTGAAATAAATCATTAGCGATGAAAATAAATGTAGAAATCAATAACAAAAAGAAAACTTTTATAAAGAATTATTGGAGGTGGATCAAAGAAAAAAGGATTTTTTTTGATATTTCGCTAACTTCTGTTAGCATCTTCAGAAAATTACTAATTTTCTGAAGATGGTAATTTTCTGAAGATGAAATAAGTTAATTTATTTATCTAAGGTAATTTTCATGAATTACAATAAAAACTATAATTTTTTATTGAAATTTTATTTTTAATTAATTCGCTTCTAGTATTTTTTGTATCCATTCATTTCGTTTATTTTGATAAGAAATAAATTAGTTTTAGTTGATAATGATCCTTTATTGATAAATAATTATTGGAAAATTGTAATTTTCTGAAGATGCTAACAGAAGTTAAAGAAATATCAAATAAACTTTTTATTTATTTTGATCCAGCTTCAATAATGTTTTATCAATAATGGATCATTATCAACTATTTAAAATAATTTTTAACAGTTAAATGAAACGCCGAAGACAAAATAAAACTAGAGGACTAGATATTTTCATCGTTTGAAAGAAAGCCGGTAGCTTGTAATTAAAAAAATCGAGTTTTAAAAATTTGACGATTGATTTTAAGAAATGATTCAAATTATTTATAGCTCCGTGTTGATGCATACAAATGATTGGTTCACCTCTAATATCAATAGTTTTCATTGCAATTTACTATATAAATACATTTTAAAAGTATTGAAATAAATCATTAGCGATGAAAATAATTGTAGAAATCAATAAAAATAATTTATAACTGAAATGATTAGCATGATCTAATAATAGTGTTTAGAAAACAGTAATTTACTACTGGATTTTTATTCAAAATGTTTCATAATAGTATCAAAAATGCTACTTCAAATGTTCTGCAATTTACGTTTTTTAAAACGTAAAGTATTAAAAAAATAAAATACGTATTTTTTTAATTTGCTTAATTTCTCAAAGTAAATAATTAAAAAAATAATTTAATATTAAGTACAACGCGGTAAAGCATCTAATAAAGCATTGCATAATTATATTTCTCGTTATAACCTATATCTATTCTGGGCGAAATGACGTGTATTAAACTGTACAAAATGTGTTTAAGTGACTCGGTATATAATGTTACCAATCATATCATTTATAATGTTATAATTGGTATGTATAAGTAATATATTATACATAATATATTATACATAATTGGTATTAAAAATTCTACTTAAAAGGTGCTGCAGTTTCAGGATTTTTCTACATAATAAATCCAGAATTTTTTTATATTTTGTTATATTTTAATTTTGTTATATTGGATGACATTTTTACATAATATTTAATAGAAAAATTAAAAAATACAGTATTTGATACGGTTTCAATAATAATTTTCCTGGTCAATGACTTTTAATATTGAGTTTATCTAAAATAGTTGATAATGATCCATTATTGATAACGACTTATTGCAGCTGGATCAAATAAAAGAGGAAATTTTTTATTGATATTTTGCTAACCTCTGCTAGCATATTCAGAAAATTACATTTTTATGTAATATAGCTGAAGATGCTAACAGCGATTAGCGAAATATCAATAAAAAATTTCCTCTTTTCTTTGATCCAGCTCCATTAATTCTTTATCAATAATGGATCATTATCAACTATTTATATTAATTTTAAACTATATATGTTTCGATCAGATAAGATATAGCTAATTAGGTTGACTAATTAGCTAATTAGCTATGTTTCGATCAGGTAAGTTATATCTTTCAATCAGATAAGTCATTCATCAAAATTGTTCAATTTTCAATTTATCTAATAATCTAATTAAAAATGTGTACATTTGGAAATGGATGTAACTTCAACTAACACAAAATCGTGCTTAATGAATATTTGACATAAATTTGAAACCCATAAAAGTTAATTTTTGGGTTCCTGCAACATTAAAAATAATTCTTTATTAAAAACATTTAAGATACTTAAAAAATTTAAAATTCGATTAAAATTTGTTAAAAACATAACGTTAAATGTTTAGCAAATGCGCAAACGAATGCTTTAAAATCCAATAAAATAAGATTATAAATATCGGGATGATAATTTTGTCGTATTCCTTCATTGTAGATTACGTAGTAGTATTGATAGTTCAGTCAGCCTATCTGTGCTTGACGGTCTGTTAACCTTTATTTATTGTCATTGATTTTATGGGTTGACTCATATCAGGTATTTGTTTGTTGATTTCTAAGAAAATTGAAGTATTTTTAATTAAACCAAAAAGATGTTATTTTTTCTTTTTTCATAAAAAATTGATAGCTACTGCTACCGTCTTCAGAATTAAAAAAAAACTGTAAAAATTAGGTACATATACTTATCAAAATTATTTTCCCTTTAAAATGACACAAATATATAATTATATATAATTTTTCGACGAAGACTTTCACATTAAGCGATCAACGCGTGAAATCCTCTGCCTGATAACATTGTGAGCAAATCTTATGCATAATCATTCAAAGTACAGTTTATGCGTTGGATAAGTTGTGAACGTACTCCTTGGCTGGAGAACTACCCGTGGTGTTAGCTGTTTTTCGACGAAGATTACTAATATGTATTTTTATCTATCCGTTGTATTTTTCTATTTTTATTTTTATTTTCTGTTAGTAATCTGTGATCGGTCAAAACTGCCGTCTGGCAATAGACCTGAAGTATAAATAATATATAATAGATTATAATATTAAATAATAATATACACATATTATTTTTCCCTTGAAATGACACAAATATATAATTATAATGATGTCATTTTAAATAATAAATTTCATGATATTTTCATCAATAGCTTATAAAGACTTATTTTAACGTTAAGTATATATATATTCTACAATATTAGGTTTTCAAAATAAAATTTGCGATTCCCGTATAATGAGTTGAAGTGATGAGTTGGACTTTACTAAGTCCAACTCATCACTTATGTTCGGCATTAGGGTTATTTCTTCTAGCAATCGTGTCCAGCAAGGATACTCTCTTGGACCCTTTTTATACTCATTTACCATTAATTTCTTAACACACAGCTTGAAGTCTCCATTTGATACTCGGTATTTGGACAACGAGACCTTGGTTGGAATATACGATCTTCACTGTAGTGACGTGTTGCACATATTATCCACAAAAGAAAAACTGGGTTTTAAACTAAACGTAGCTAAATGCGAGCTGTTCAGCAACAGTCCGATACTTTTCGGGGTCTAAAACGACTTTTGCCTGAACTGAGTTATATTTTCCGAAGTGAGGCATTGCTTCTCGGGTGCCCAATGGTTAATAGCCAATTTCCACAAACCCAATTCCCACAAAATCAATTCCCACGAAAAAATAATAAAAATTTTCACCCCTTAATATTATTAAAAAGTGAGTTTAAATACAAATATTTTATATTATCATTTTTTTTATTAAAAATATATAAAAAAGTTTTATTAAAGGAATAGAAGTATATTTTACAAAACTAATTTGAATATCCAATTTAATTGATTGTTTTAGACCTACCATCAGAAGTTGTAAATCGATTTCTTCTCTCTCAAAACTCATCACAAGTCTAGCAATCTTCATTTCTTTGTTCACATATACTTTTCTAGATTTGAGTTTTCCACCAGCCCAAATTCTCCACAGCAAGAACTTCTTTACCCTTTTCACTCCTCATCCAGAAAATCTTAATTTTTAAGGGTGAAAATTTTTATTATTTTTTTTTGTGGGAATTGGGTCCGTGGGAATTGGGTTTGTGGAAATTGGGACACCACGGTGCCTAATATCTGGCGTTGATCACATTCAAACACGAATTAAGGTCGCCTTAACCAGCTAGGATGTATGGGTAAGCAGTTATCTTTGCTTCGTTGTCAGAATGAACTCATACTGATGTCCAGTGCGTTAAGTCTTCCACGGATTGTGCATCTTAGAGCATCACCCTGCTACGAGTACCCCGACCTTCTGAGGAATTTCGATGAGTTGCAGTTGCAAATTGCCAGGGACACTAAACGTAAAAATCGATGGGCTTAAGGCTATTCAGGCGCTCATGCCAATTCATTTTGCTGACCTCGGTTTACAATCCGCATGCGACTTCGCAGTTCCAACCTTCGTCTGTCGTTATTCGCCTCGATCGAGATTGTGACTGCAATTTCGAAGAAATCCTCGCAGCTTTTTTAAATGCGCATTTGGATCCATGCCTGATCCATTTCACACTCTCAACTGCCGCAAATTTAAATCGCGTCACAGACGTCATGCGGCAGTAAACAATTTAATACTGAAGCACTCCTTATTGCAGGCGTTCCCGCAAGTCATGATCCCCCGGGACTCTGTAGGAACGAGAGTAAACGGGCAGACGGTGTGCCCTTAGTCCCATAAAGCTCCGATCATCTTCAGGTCTGGAATTACACATGTCTCAATCCTCTAGCGCAGAGCTGGTGAGCAACTCTGATTAATTCAGCAAATGCCGCGCCCTCTGAAGCCCAACATCGCAAGCGCCCCAAATACATAGAACTGGACAGCGAGCTTGTCCCGGTTGCGGTATATATTCTCTGTTATCCCGGCGAATCTGCAATTGAGTTTCTGGGCGTTCTCGGGACTCGATTAGAAAAATTACTCAAGAGCCTGGTGCAAGTAGATTTCTATTACAACGAATTAGCGCTGAAATTCAACGGAGACACAACAACGCGTGCATGTTGAAAATCATGTCAGTGGACCCCGTCTCGTCTTTCTTTTTTAAGATGATTTGCTTTTAGCAAAATTGTTTTTAAAAGAAAAATAAAATCATTATTTTTATTTTATTTTTTTTAAAAAGATTAAATCATTATAATAAGAATGAATGGACGCAATAACATCAGAAGGAAGTAGCAAATTAAATAATTACATTTATATATTGCTCTTTATGAAAAGTATGATACTATCAGGATAAATATTAATTAAAATGAACGTTAACAGGATTGTAAAAAGAAATGAAATCCATGCAGTGCACTCAATTGGTATTGATGACTTTTTTTTATAAAAACCCAAAATTCAAAGATTTACAACTTTGAATTAAACTAAATTTTTTATTTAAAATGTTTTTAAAAATATATAAATTAATTTAATATTATTTGATCAATGTATTAATTGTTTTTATTAATTGGGTGATCGTTTATAATATTAATATTATATTATTAAACATGATAATATGAAATAATATATTAAAAAACAAATAACGGAAATACAATGACAATCGTATGAGGATCCCATTACCTACCATTTGCATTTTCTATTTGTGTGTTATTTCTGTATAATAATTAAAAAATATTAATAATATTAGATATGATAATATATAATAGATTATAAATATATATAAGATAATATATATAATATATTATTAATATAAAATCATATATTATATAAAATATGATAATATAAAATTACTATATAATTTTATATTTTATAATTTTATAAAATTATATATCCTGGCAATATTTATATTAATATATTCGCATAAATATATTAATATAAATAATATTAATATAATATTATTTAATATGATAATATATAATAGATTATAATAATACTTAAGATAATATATAATGTATTATTTATATAATCAAATATTATATAATAATATACAACTCCCAGTAGTTAATAGATGCTTCGAATTTAACTTTCGAATTTTAAATATGCTAGTATTTAATTCAATGTAAAACCATTTATTAAGGCTTGCATCAGAACAAGAATTTAAGTTTTGAATTGACTAATAAATAATATTTCAGCAGTATCACGATAAGTACAAATTGATAGTATCTCTTCGTGTTATTACTAATAACAATTAAACTGATGACGAAGCTAACCATAATGGGTAATTTAAAATAATATATTTTTTAAATATTATGTGTAGAAATTGGGATATTTTGAATATATAAAATTTTATAAAGCAATTTTACTTACTGCAAATGCTTACTGGTCCGAATGGTAATATTGTTAGTTTAGTCGTTGTTGATTCAGATGTTGATTCGGTTGCTGATTGGGTTGTTAATTTAGTTGTCGATGTAGTTGTTGTGGGTGTCGATTTAGTTGTTGTGGGTGTTAATTTTGTTGTCGATTCAGTTTTTGTGGGTGTTGATTTTGTTGCCGATTCAGTTGCCGGTGGAGGTGTTGATTTGATTGTCGATTCAGTTGTCGAATTAGTCGCCGATTCAGTTGCTGGTGGAGGTGTTGATGTGATTGTCGATTCAGTTGTCGAATTAGTTGCCGATTCAGTTGCTGGTGGAGGTGTTGATGTGATTGTCGATTCAGTTGTCGAATTAGTTGCCGATTCAGTTGCTGGTGGAGGTGTTGATGTGATTGTCGATAAAGTTGTCGAATTAGTCGCCGATCCAGATGCCGGTGGAGGTGTTGATGTGATTGTCGATTCAGTTGTCAAATTAGTTGCCGATTCAGTTGCCGGTGGAGGTGTTGATGTGATTGTCGATAAAGTTGTCGAATTAGTTGCCGATTCAGTTGCTGGTGGAGGTGTTGATGTGATTGTCGATAAAGTTGTCGAATTAGTTGCCGATTCAGTTGCTGGTGGAGGTGTTGATGTGATTGTCGATTCAGTTGTTGATGAGGGTATCGGTTGGTTTGTTGATACTGGAGCTAATTTATATTTTTATAATAAAATATTATTCTAATTTTTATAGATCGAGACTTTAATATTAAATTTGATTGTTACGTTAACAATCAAAATATATATGGGCACTTAAATGATAAAATAATATACGGTACTTGATGGTGTCTGGGAATGAGATGCCAATACACTATATTAAAACCTAATTCCAGGTATGTTCCGGATCACGCAGTACTCGGCACATACAAAATATGTGGATTTAAGATTCTATATCACATGTAGCAACAAGCATTCGACGATTTCTTTTGGAAATATAGTTCTGAATTTAAACAAGGTGATTGGATAAACTCAATAAAACAAGTATTTCTAAAACGATCGCTATATCAGTTTGGTTTGCATTGAGAATTCAACCGACTAGATAAGATATTTTACGGATATAGAGATAGGGAGTAAAATCAGATGATAAATAAAATGTTATTTTCTGTCACTGCACATATATTTTAATCAAAGCGGGATTAGTTTTAAAAGAATTAAAACTACAATCAACAGCATTGTATCTAAATTGCATGCCAAAATGTAAAAATGGTGAGACAATATGTTAAACAAACTACACAAAAAGGCAAGTTTCACGTTAGGCTCCTTAAAACGTCGATTTATTATCGATGTATCATACCCAAATGTTATAACTATAACGTCCATCTAACAAAAATTAAAGCTTCAAGCAAATATAAAATATGGATAAAATTGAATCAATAGAAGTATTATATATTTTGATAAATCAAAATTATTTAAAAGTAGGAACATTTATATTTAGACAAACAAATCAAATGGAAGGTAACAGTAGCCCAATTATAGCTGACTTGTTTTTAAGCTTTATAGAATATTAATTTGTTCATAACTGTTTATAAAAAACTAAATTATATAAAGATATGAAATATATGTTTCGATACGTTGATGATATATGTGTATTTAATTCTAATAATTTTTATTCAATTAGTGAGCAAATTTATCCAGAAAGCCTTATTCTTAACAAAACCAATATGAATGATAAAGAAGGTGTATATCCTGATATGAACATTAAATTAACATTAACTAAAACTACTATTAATTTATATCGTAAAGATGACATATTTAAATTTACAATAAACATATTTTTGCATGAGCATTCATGCATACCATATTATTAGATATATCATACCATAATATATGGATAAAATTGAATTATTAGAATCCTTAAATATTTTAATAAATCAAAATTATTTAAAAGTAGGGACATCTATATTTAGACAAATAAAAGGTTTTCCAATGAAAGGTAATAGTAGCCCAATTATAGCTGACTTGTTTTTAAGCTTTATAGAATATGAATTTGTTCATAACTGTGTAAAAACTAAATCTAAACAATATAAATATATGAAATATATGTTTCGATACATTGATGATATATGTGTATTTAATTCTAATAATTTTTATTCAATTAGTGAACAAATTTATCCAGTTAGCCTTATTCTTGAAAAACTAATATTGATGATAAAGAATGTGTATATCTAGATATGCACATTAAATTAACATTAACTAAAACTACTTTTAATTTATATCGTAAAGATGACATATATAAATTTACAAGAAACATATTTTTGCATGAGCATTCATGCATACCATATAATATAAAATATAATACATTAAATAATGAAATTTTAAGAATTGCAACAATATGTAATGATATTGACTTTCTTCAAAATCATTTAAATAATTTAATAGATACATATTTTAAACTAGGTTACTATAAAATAATAAATAATAATATAAAATAAAATAAAAATATATAAAATAATCAGAAAATAGTAAAGTGTATAAATAAACACAAAGAGAAAAAGATAAAACCAAAAAGAAAACAGTAAAATATATAAATTAAAAAATATATTTTTAAAACTCTAAAGAGAAAAATATTGATGGATAATAAATAATGTACTTTGCATTAGAATAATATACTAGATAATTAAATTTTATCAGATGAAATACGTCATTAGCATGTATTTGACCCCTCTTCTATGCTGGGTCAATGAATAGTGACGAAATTTGATAACATTTGCAGTTCTTCCTGAGGACCTCTAATCTTTATTCTGGTACATCGTCTGTTATTTATTAATCAATTCATAAAATTGACTTTTATTTTAAATTTCATTTATTTTAACTTGATTAAAATTATAGAAAATCTAAAAACAATTATTAATTTTATTATTTAATTATTAAATTTTGATTTAGCATTATTATGTTTTGTTTATTTTATAATTATATTAAATACGTAGACTCAGTTATGTTGGGTAGAGGAGTTAGGGCCCGAAACCTGATAGCATAGCAGTTCCTCCTGATGACATCTAATTCTTATTCTGATACATCGTCTGTTATTTATTAATCAATTCATAAAATTGACTTTTATTTCAAATTTCAATTTTAAATTTTAACTTGATATTAAAACTTATATAAAATTATTAAATTATTTAACATACGTATACTCAGTCACCTGATCTGATTATTCGATATGCGGTATTTTCTCAGATGTAATTGTAACTTAAAGTGTGCGAAAGAAACACAGTATGCAGCTTTTATTTACTTGTTGACATGTGTGTTTTTAAGTCTAATTACTTGAAAATGAAATTTACAAATTCAACCTCATCGTAAAGAACACCCATACAAATGAAATTTCTTACAACTTAAATTTTTTCTCACCTTAAAAATTGAGGCCAACTGCCGGCTTGTACATTCAGTTGACTTTCACTTACTTTTAAAAATTATAATTATTTAATTAAATAATTATAATAAATTTATAATTTAAAATTAAATAAAATTATTTTAATAATTAAATATAATTATTAAAATTATAATTTATTTAATAAATAATCTATTTATATTTATCTATTTATTAAATTATTTATTATTTAATTACTTTATTTATCATTATGTTAATAATGATAAATAATTACTCAGTTATTGATCTGATTCGTATTAAATAAACAACATATATGTTTGTGTATTTACTTGATAATAAGGCCAAATTAACTTATAAAAACTTCACTTCTGTCGGTTTTAATTCTTACACTTGACTTGAAACAAACTTGGGCCTTTCACATACTCTAGATTTTTTTTGTGAAATCGTGTATGAATGTTACATCATTTATGTTTTATATGTTAATTCTTTAATTATATGCTCTAATTGTAGATTTTAAAAGCTTTCATCAAACAATGAGTTAAAATGTCCATTTTTAATGTTGAGCAATCTTTATCTTTATCGCACTCCCGGAGCTAAGAGAATACTGAATATATAATCCTTTAAATGTAAATAGATATATTTTACTATACTTCATATTCCCGTTTAATGCATCTAAGTCTAATAACAAAAAATGAGACTTTTGTAGACTTACGTATAGTGACTACTGTTGCAATTTGAATTCTTCGTAAGCTTTGAGTATTGCTCAACATTATACCAATCGATGTACCGATTGCACCGAGTGTCAAAATTGAAACTATAATGCACGTTGAAACCAGTGCCAATAGTTCATTTCTAAATGTTTATGAATCAAATCAGCTGAGTCTACGTATTTAATATAATTATAAAATAAACAAAACATAATAATGCTAAATCAAAATTTAATAATTAAATAAATAATTATAAATAATAAATAATTGTTATAAGATTTTATATAATTTATATCAAGTTAAAATAAAAAATTGAAATTAAAAATAAAAGTCAATTTTTATGAATTGGCTAATAAATAATATACGATATATTCAATGATATACAATGTATGATAATAAGGAGTAGGGGTCATTAGGAGAAATTGCTATGTTATAAGATTTCAACCCCCCCCCATTTCTCGACTCAACACAGCAGAGGGCTGAATACGGACTAATGACGTATTTTATCTGATGAAATTTGATTTTAAAGTATCTCATTCTAATACAAAGTATATTATTTATCATCCATTCATAAACATTTTCCACATATTATTTTAAATTTATTTTATATTACTGTGTTTTATTAATATTAAAAATATTATCTAATATTATTAATAGTATTTTAATAGTATTTTGTTGATTTATATATTTTACTATTTTCTATTTGATTTTATTTTTATAGTAACCTAGTTTAAAATATGCATCTATTAAATTATTTTAATGATTTTGAAGAAAACCAATATCGTCACAAATTAAGTTTATTGTACTTGATCCAAGCTCCGCCTCCTCCTATAGACCAATATCAAACCTTCCGACCATCTCAAAACTTTTCGAGCGTCTCATCCTCAGACAGGTAAGCAACTACATATCATCAAATTCTATGTTTCCACCTTTTCAATCAGCATATCGACCACAACATTCTACTATGACCGCATGCACAAAACTCTCCAATGATCTACTTCTTGCTCTTGACAAACATCTAGTAAGCCTTGTAATTTTACTTGATTTATCCTCCGCCTTTGATGTAGTTGATCACACTATACTTCTCTCATGTCTCAAACAACGTTACTGCTTCTCGTCTCATGTCATTTCTTGGTTCAAATCCTACCTCTCAAATCGCTCTTATCACGTAGTCTCCAACTCCAACTCTTCTGCGCCGGTTCCTCTCAGCTGCGGTGTACCACAAGGATCCGTTCTAGGGCCGCTTCTTTTCACCCTTCTTCTTGGTGATTTATCTTCCATCGTGGTCCCTTTCGGCTTTGAAGTTATTCAGTACGCTGACGATATAGTAATCTATGCATCATGCACACTCACATCTGCATCCAACCTCGCTTCTGATGCATCGTCTTGCCTCTCTGCTATTCACGCATATCTTTGTTCAATCCGTATGTTTTTAAACAACGAGAAATCTAACATGATGTGGATAGCACCGCGCCACTCTTACACCCTCGATTTTCCAGTATGCATACACAATTTCCGTCTACCAGAAGTGACTATCATGACAATCCTCGGTGTCCATTTTGACAATAATCTCTCGTTTCTGCCTTTTATTCGTAGCAAGATCAGTTCATGCTCCCTCATCCTCCGTGACATTCGAAGTGTCCGTAGAAACCTCGACGTCAAATCGACAGCTATTTTAATCTCCAGCCTTTTCATGCCTCGTCTAGAATATTGCTTAGGTCTTCTCGTAAACTGTCCAGCATATCAATTTTACTATCTACAAAGGATTCTGCACATGGCTGCTAGGGTCATCTTCCGCCTTCGCAAGTACGACCACATCTCCAACACCCTCCGCATCCTTAACTGGCTCGACATTCCGAGCCGCATAACCTCTCAAATTCTCACACTTGCATGGCAAATCAAATTCCGGCACAACCCTCCTTATCTATATCTTCCTGATAGCGCATCTAATATGACGACTGGTCTCTCCCTAAGAAGTCATCGCTCCTACTCGCTTTTCGTCCCCCGTCACAACGGTAATCACGGATATCGTGCGTTCACCATCGCTGCACCACGCCTTTGGAACAAACTTCCTCGAGACACAAAATCATTGACGTCGCTTAAACACTTCGCAACTTCCTTGATCGCCATACTTCTTGCAAACGAACTAAAATAACACTTTCAGCCGCAATCAATTCAATAACTCTACATACAAGTTCAAACACTCATCGGACGTAAACTTGTCTTTTAATTTTTATAGTGGGCCTGTAAATGGTTCTATTTTACCACAAAGGCCACTCTAAATAAATTCTATTCTATTCTATATATATCATATAATTATATTATATCAAATTATAATTTATATTAAGTTAAAATAAAAAATTGGAACCTTCAATGCGAAGCCAGAAGATGCTTTAGATCGGATCAAATGGAGAGAACTAAGCAGAAGCAGCGAACCCTGTAATTGAAATGGAAAACGCGAAGAAAAAGAAGAAATTAAAAATAATGATAAATAAAATAATAATAAAATAATAAATGATTAAATAGTAAATAATAATAGATAACAAATAGTATTAAATAAGATTTTGCATAATTTATATCATAATTTATTTAGATGGATGATAAAAATAAAAGCATTTATTATTATATAATTTATATCAAGTTAAATTTTAAAGTTGAAATTTAAAATAAAAGTCAATGTTTATGAATTGACTAATAAATAACATACGATGTATTAGAATAAGGATTAGAGGGAATCAGGAAGAACTGCTATGTAATCAGGTTTCGTTCTATATTATTTGAATAATAATAACGAGGAATAGAATAATAATTATTGAATAATAATCAATTTTTATGAATTGGCTAATAAATAACAGGCGATATATCAGAATAATGATTAGAAGTCATCAGGAGGAAATGTTATGTTATCAGGTTTTGGACACTATTCGTCAACCCAACATAGCAGCGCGGCCAAACATGTGCTAATGACGTATTTCTTTGATGAAATTTGATTATTTAGTATAATATTATTTATTATAAATAACGAATCAAATAATGGTTATGTCAAACCACTAAACCTAGACGAAGTCACTGCAGGTAAAACAGTAAGGCAGATCCTCATAAAAAAATCCAGAGGCAGCTGATGTATGTAAAAACGCTTTATAAACATCACCATTATGTGAAGCAAAGGACTTTCACTCGATCGCTTTTGCAGGTATCTACGCAGAAAAATTAGTCTCAGTGGCCCGTAGAGTTAAAGGTAGCGCAGGCCCCTCCGGAGCGGATGCAAGGGCATGGTTTGAAATGTTGACTGAATTTGACCTAGATTCGCAACAATTAACTGAAGCCTTAGCGTCGTTTGCTAGATTTATCGCAACACAGGACGTGTCCGTCAGTTCCATGAAGGCACTTACAACGAGCAGGCTAGTCGCATTAAGCAAGAACCCTGGGGTTCGACCAATAGGAATCGGAGATGTTTCGAGAAGAATAATCTCAAAGTCAATACTAAGTGTTGCTCAGCCACAACTACAACGGATTTGTGGAAAAATACAGTTTTGTGCTGGACAGAGTGCAGGAACCGAATGTGTAATCCACGCTCTACGAGATATACTCTCCAAAGAACCAAACTCAGTGATTATGTCAATTGATGCAGGCAATGCATTCCACCGTGTAAATCGGAAGTCCGCTCTTATCAACATTCCGAAAATATGTCCAGCACTTTCAACAGTTCTCTCAAATTTATATAAAAATCCAACGATACTTACCACTGGTAATGAATGTATTCTCTCTCAAGAAGGATTTACCCAGGGAGATGTCTTCGCAATGACTGATTTTGCATCAGCCACGCTACCATTATTACCTCGTATCAAAGATAAGTTCCCAAGAATTCATCAATACTGGTATGCTGACGACGGCAACTTCGTCGGAAGCCCTTCTGAAGTAAATATGACATTCGAATTGCTCCAACAAATTGGTCCTGAATACGGATTTTACATAAATGGATAAAAAGTAATGTCTATACAAACGGGATTAACGCAGCGTCGATTTAAAATTTATTTGAAGATATTCAGATCTCAATTAACGATGAAGGGTTATCAGTATTAGGATCTCCTATCGGTAATGAAACGTTCGTGGAAGATTTTGTTCACAAAACCACTAAATTAATGATCAACACCATCGCTCGTCTTACTGAAGTTGGACACACCGATCTTCAGATTGCATATGCAGTGTTAACCAGATCTATTCAGCACAAGTGGAATCATCTCCAGGGATCTTGTATTTGCGACGCTGATTGGTTTGTTCCACCAGGTCAATGCTAAAATGTTTAATTGGATCCAATCCAGTTAGTGACGATATTTTATGGCGAATTTACAGTCTAAGTGTACTAAACGGGGGTATTGGTATCAAAGATCCAAGTACTTACTTAGATGGTAAATATGAAGCCTCCCGTAGATTGTATGAGCATTACATAGATGGTCTCACAGATATTGACGTCAATCTTAGGCAGTTAACCGTTTATAAAGAAATTCAAAAAAATCGAGTATCTAAAGAACAGGACGAGCGATTTCGCCTAATGCAAACCCTTGATCCGGTCCTTAAAAGTTCCATCGAGCACGCATCAGTAAAAGGATCATCCGCTTGGCTGACCGTATTTCCAACGCAAAATACACAAACGAGAATGAGCAGCATTCCTTTTCGCGACTCAATTTTTGCAAGGTATGGTGCACTTCCAACAGATGCTCCCAAAACATGCCGGTGTGGTGAGGCAAACTCCACTCCCGTGCATTTTCGTGTCCAGTTGGCGGATTGACCTCAATGAAACACGACGTAATTCGGGATTTTCTCGCAGAAAGTTAACATAGGTGTGTCGCAACGTCCAAATTGAGCCTAATCTGAGTCTAATTAGTGAAAGTGTCAAATTTCGCAATCGCACTGCTACAACGGATCCTGAAGCAAGATTAGATATCTCATGGTCAGGCCGTTTTGGAGACAGAACGGAGCGTACTCTCATAGATATCTGCGTTTTTAATGCTCACGCTCAATCTAACTTCTCCAAGAGTCACGATTCATGCTTTCATTTTCACGAATCAAGAAAAAGAGGTAAATACCTATAGCGCGTTACGGATATCGAACGAGCTTCATTCATTCCGGCCGTCTTCTTAAGCCACTGTGGAGCTGGTAAGAAGTCCGGTATTTTTTTAAAGCGGTTGGCCGGTTGCATCGCCCAGAAACATCATACATCATACTCTGACGAAATACGATGTATTCGAATAAGCAAAAGTGGTCATTAATAGGAAATACTATGTTATCACAATTCGGACCCGATTCCTCTTACAGTGGCCAGATTTCTCTAACCAGTACCTGAGTGTTACCGTTCAACGAAGAAATGGTGCATGCATGCTCGACGTAGCACACGACAATCACCTTCCTATTTTTTAATTATTAATTAAATATTATTAATTACCAATTATTAATTTTAATTAATTGGAAAATTAATAGAGTTTAAGGTAATTTTATTCTAATATAAAGCAAAGTTATATATATATATATATATATATATATATATATATATATATATTGAATAGTTGCTATAGTTACGCCCTATATCCGATTCCATAAGGGTATCATATCCAATTGGATATCATGAAGGAAAGATCTTGTAGCTGGTTTTTAATGCGAAAGTCACCTTGTGTGACACAGTAACCAATAGATAATTAAGCATCCATCAAAGGATCACCAGCCCGATTTCAATCGATCTTCATGATCCCATACGAAACAATCTATAATAAGCATGCCAGAGAGCATCTCGAACAATGCCGTTTTTGGAGATCGTGATGGAAGGTTTCATATACTGTGTGAAATGTGGTAATCCTGGATTCGTAGCCTTGCAGTTAAGATAGCGCAAGACAAGTACGGAGAGCGACAGCTCGAATCTCGGATAAGTCAAATTTCAAAAGGAGAAGAGTTGGTAGTCAGCCTTATAATGAGCCCAGGGCTACCAACATGTGGCAAAAAGCGGTCGAAACGAAAACGGCTGTGGCAATGATGCCGTTAGTAGTCAGGGTGTATGGAATTGGATATCATGAAGGAAGGATTCTGTAGCTGGTTTTCAATGCGAAAGTCACCTTGTGTGACCTAGCAACCATTCAATACATAAATAAGCATCCATTAAAGGATCACCAGTCCCGATTTCAATCGATCTTCGTGATCCCATAAGAAACAATATATATATCCTACGCATATTCTATGAATATTTTAAGATATTCATATAATATTTTAATTATTTAAGTTGCAATATATAATAATCAATTATAAATTTATTACGTTTTAAATAATTGTGACTTTATAAATAAAATTATATCTTGTATTGCGGAATGACTTAAGTTTTGTCCTATTTCATTGTTTTTCACCCAAATGTCGGATCCAACATGATTATTACTCATGTTACAATGTAATGCACAAATTAATTAACTTTTTTTTATCAAGAATAAGACACTTACTTATTTGATACATGTCGCGCCGCTACATATATTCCTTGTAGATACATTTTTAATTTTCTTTAGCTGACAACATTCTTCTGATTCCCTTTTATTAGATTGTAAATTAGATTGGCCTTCTTTGTGTACTTTGTTCTTTGAGTGTTTCTTAGTTGGGAAATACTGCTTTTATTGTATGATGCATATTGTTTTGTACTTTGTTTATGAATCATTTTTCTGAATTTCGCTGCTTCGTCAGCTAACAGCTTTTGCTGTTTTATGAACATTTTCGTCAATAGATAAAGCTTTTCTACAATTAAGACTTTACTACAATCATCTATTTGGTAACTCTATAAATTAATGTTAAAACAAGTTACTGCTGTGAAAAAGGCATGAAAAAAACATTACAATTTCGTCTACAGCTTATCACAGATTTCATCAAATACAACAAAATATTTAAAAGAACTTGGTTTTATAAAAATCAAGGTTTTTGTCGCATCGAGGATTGTAATTTCACTTAAATAAAACTGCATAAGAGCTATTAATAGTAAACTGCAGGTTTATTAAGCCGTAATTAATTGTGATATTAATTATGAAAACATTTCGAGCAAAATACAAATAATAACAGATTTGATTCTGTTCTAAATTTGCAGTAAAGATGCTGTACGAAATTATCACCACGAAATAAGCTCTTGATCAGATCAGCTAACCGAGTCTATGTATTATATATTATTTATAAATTCAAAATAATGATAAATAAAATTCAAATAATTAAACAATAAATAATTATAAATAATAAATAATTATTATATAAGATTTTATATTACTCATATCAAGTTAAAATTTAAAATTGAAATTTAAAATAAACGTCATTTTTATGAATTAACTAATAAATAACAGACGATGTATCAGAATAAGGATTATAAATCATCAGGAGGAACATATGATCAGGAGGAACTAAGATTAGAAGTCATCATGAAGAAGTGCTATATTATCAGGCTTTGAGAACTTTTCTATTTGCAAAATTCGAAAACACTATCCAAAAAGAGAAAATTTTGTACTTAAAATGTTTCGTCGTTTTTGGATTTTCTCAATATGAAATTCCAGCATAGCCCTCAAGTGAGATCTTCGAGACCGGTTGTATATTGTCTTTTAGGCACCATCACCGTTATCAACAAATAAAGTAAAAAATTTCTTTACGTTTCGTCGCATTGGCTTCTTCAGAAAAATATTGTGATGATTTATATCTTTAAACACAGAACAATCTTCGTTTACGTAAATATCAAGTATGATTTTAACTTTAACAAACTGCAAAGTCACACGAAAAATTGTATTGCACAATCAACTTATAACGGATATAGATAAACGGATATCGATCAATGGATAACAATCAGTGGATATTAATCAATGAATATCGACCAACGGATATTGATAAATGGAAAATCTTAGAACGAAATATTGATCAACGCAACATTGATGAAAGAAGCAAATCCGCTTGTTGAGTTATGTTTTTAATAAATAATAATATTTAATACATAAATTATAAATAATTGAATAATTATAAATACTAAATAATTATATAAGATTTTATTAATTTTCATATTAATTTTAAATTTTAAATAAAAGTCAATAAAATTAATATAATATTAATATAATTAATATATTAAGTTATTGTACTAAAATATGATCGTATTTCTTATACACATTAGATGTCATGAAGTACAAAACAATTTAATTGTAGTTTTGTGTTTAAATTAATAGTAAAATTATATTAGACCAAACAATGGCTTAAAATAATAATGTATCGAAAAGTTAGACAGTTCCAGATTCAGCAAATTCCTCCAGATTAATCAAATTTTATAATATATGCATATTTTATAATTATATATGTAGTCACTGCAATTATGTATTGCAGTCAAATGTGTAAGATTAATGCACAGACAGTATCCTTTCATTTCACAGATTAATGACGAATTCTGAAAATCTATTTCGAAATGTACAAGAGTAAGAAGTCTATAAATTCGGAGGAGTTTCAGGCAATCTTTCAACGAATAGTTGGATTCTATATAGACTATTCAAGTATTACAGCATGTTGAAACGTTAGTGCTTAGTGCCTGCGCCCTGAGTACTAACTGAGTACTAAGTACTAACGTTGACGCAGGATGTTGTTAGCGGTTAGATCGTGTTGCAACTGGTTAGTGACGATATTCGTCCACCAATTTGCAGGCACATGTTTAGGATTGAAGTATTGAGCAGTATAATGTTTATACATTTACAGATTAGTGACATGCTAGGAAATCTATTTAAAAAAATCTATTTTTTTTCTAATCTAAAACTAACTATATCATTGCTTAATATTCTTAACATCAAAAGATGCGTTGCAATGCAAACATACTTTAAATAAAACTCTTGTTTTACTAATATAGTCAGTACACATTTAAATGTAGCTTATATGTAAGAACCTTGACTTTTCAAATGATATTTTCAAATATAATGTCTATTATAGAATGATATAATATCATATATATATCAGGATGTCAGCACTACGAAATAAATTCAACAGTGAGATTGTCGCAAATGACAAAGTCATCGTTTCGAGCTAATTGACTCAAATCAGTAGCTTGTGCTCCCTACAACTGGATTGAAGTTGAAAGAAAAGCTAGACGGTGATTTAAGGCAACAAAAGCTCCTTGTTCTCTTGCAAAGACTGTGGTTTGCAACTGCAAATATTCTCATTAAAGAGAACAAGGAGCTGTCGTTGCCTTAAATCACCGTCTAGCTTTTCTTTAAACTTTAATACAGTTTTAGGGAGTACAAGCTACTGATGAGAGTCAATTAGATCGAAACGGTGACTTTGTCATTTTCGACAATCTCACTGCTGTATTTCTTTCGTGACGCTGACATCCTGATATAAACTATTGATAGCTATTACATGCATTTAAAGAAATTGAAATGAAATTTAATTATTTTCATTAAAAATGAAAAATTGATTGAAATAACAAGCGGATTGATTGAAATAATAAGCGTCAGGAGTTAATAAAATATGAAATTACAGCTAATCTCAATTTGCTAAACGGTGTTATATCGTACAGCATAAAATCATAGGTCGCATTACTTATATATAATATACAATATTTATAAATAATGTTTACATTATAAATATAATATTTATATAAATATTTCAATTAAGTTAAAAACATTTATATTTGTATCACTCCTACTCGTTCTACTTGACATATTTACAATAAATTAAATTAAATCAGCTAAATGAGTCTACGTATTTAATATAATTATAAAATAAACAAAACATAATAATGCTTAATCAAAATTTAATAATTAAATAATAAAATTAATAATTGTTTTTAGATTTTCTATAATTTAAATCAAGTTAAAAAATAAAAATAAAAAATAAAATTTAAAATAAACGTCATTTTTATGAATTGACTAATAAATAACAGACGTTGTATCAGAATAAGAATTAGAGGTCATCTGGAGGAACTGCTATGCTATCAGGTTTCGGCCCCTTTGTGAAATGCAAGGATGCTATAGTGCTCAATGCTCAATCCTAAACATGTGCATGCAAACTAGTGTACGATTTTCGTCACAAGCTAGTTGCAAAATGATCTATCAACCAACAACATCATGTTCCAACGTTATTAATACTTGGATCATCATGTTATTACAACTTGTAAAGACGTTAGTGCTCAGTTGCTACGCCCTGATGATCCACTGAATAGTGTTGCAACTGGTTCGTGACGATATTCGTACATAAGTTTGCAGACACACGTTTAGGATTAAAGCACAGAGCATGATAACATTCTTACATTTCACAGATTATATGATCTGCTCTGGAAATCTATTTCAAAAAGTGCTAGACCGGTAAGGAGTCTACAAATTCGCAAGAAAGTTTCGTGCAATTTTTCAATGACTAGCTGGATTCTCTATAGACCATCCAAGTATTTATATCATAAATATTAAATATATTTATTGATATATAATTTCATTAATATCAATAAATGAAAATAGTGTCATTAATAGCGCAAACTTGGTTTACCTTCACATATACTACATCAGAAGAAAATACTCGTTTTATATCCTTGTGTTTATAAAATATAATTCGATGAACAGGAATTCAATGTTTAACACGTTATCTTGTCGACTAGGACAAGCACAAACACATAACTATAGCAATAACGAGAAAAAACGTAGACAACTTTTATTTCGTATGAAAGTAGTAATATTCAACGAACAATGTGTTATTCTACAAACGTAAAGAGCGCAAGTGCACGAATTGTTATTAATCTAAGGTTAGATTGCTGCTTTGACTAAGCAATATCCAAGGGTTTGCTTGTTGTACGAGATAGATAAAAAGTTAATGAAGAGCATTAATTTAAAACAGAATTAATTTTGAAATTATTGCAGATAATTACAATGAGTGATAATATTCCACCAGATCGACTAAAGACGAAATCGTGTCAACCCATGGAACAAAATCTAACAAAACTGGTTTGCCAATTGAATCATGACTGTGAACTTTATGAAAATCTGTACAAGAAAGCGTGCCGTAAAGAATTAAGATGTCGCGCGGAATTGTACACTGCTCATAACCACTTTAAACAACAATTATTTCAAATGAGAAAAAAAGACGAACCTCTGATTCTACTTAGATATCTTGCTAGTCGCCTCGAAATTCAGGATAAGACAATTTCCGAAAACAAAATTCTAATAAATAATTTAGTTGACAATTTGAAGAAACGAAGAGAATACGACAGCAGTATAGATTTACGTGAATCAGGAAATCTAGCAAGATCCCAAAACATGTTACTGACGAAGAGGCCGGAATTACAAATTACAACACAGCGCAATGAATGTAATTATTTTTTGATTAAAAAGAACACCATTGAAGTAAGTAGTCCATTTAGACAAAAAATAAAACCTAGTGCACATTTCAATAATAAATGTAAGGAACTATAATAAAAGTTGGGTAACTAAGACTCAATAGAATAAAATGCTTCTTCTAATGACATGTACAAAAATCTTTATCGAAATCTTTATAAATACATCGATAAACAAGATGCAAATATAAATAATACATCCACAAACAATGTTAACGATATAACTATAAATAATACATCGATAAAAATCTTTATAAGAAAGGTTGTAAAAATTTTTAAATGTATAGATTTTAATATTATATATAATATCATTTGCTACTTAATATTTTTTGAAAAACACAAAATCAATCGAACTATTCGACCGACCACCGACGATACAAACAATCTAAGCGCCTCATAAATTGTTAAATCATCGACAAATAAGTAGGAAAGTACTTTTTACTGCTAATAAAGATAATGATAATAAATATTTTTCTCTCACACAAAATTTATTTGTAAAAAGATCAAAATATCATTAAATATAAATATATTAATTTGTTTAAATGAAATTATTTAATTTAATGTACTTATATAATAAATTCAATATATAAACCATCAAATTACCATTAAAGTAAATTTAAACTGTTAAACTAAATATTTTTATGATTAATAATAAATATATATTCTGTGCTAGAACAATAGATAATAGCATAAGATCAGAGGAAATTCGACCACGTTGCTATGCAGGTTTGAAGAGTATGAGTCGATACATGATACCATAGCAATTTATTATGATGACATTAAATTTTAATTATAATTAAATGAGATATCATAAAAATTCAGAGTTATAAAAATTCTCTGTAGATAATATGTTTTCATAGATTTATTTATAGTACAAAATATGCAGCCTTAGTTATGTGATATGAATTAGTTTTAATATTTAAAATTTATTTATATATTAATATACATTTATAAATATATATTAATATATATATTAATTTTTCTACAAAAAATTAATTTTCGTAATGAAATCTGAATTCACAGCAAATCGAAATTCGACGTAAAGATAATAAAAATTATCACACGACGAAATTCGTCGTGTGATAATCGTTGATGATTATCACATTTTTAGGGCTGTTTGTGTATTTCAAGAATTTATTTTTAATTTTTTCTATTCTGTGTGTATTTCTAAGATATTAAAATTTAATATGTTTAAATTTTATTTTTTTATATTTGAAATAATATCTAAATATTTTTATATTTTTAATAAATTAAATATTTCGTGGCTACGAAATTGATATTATATAACTAAAATCAACAGATTAAGTTAACAAATTATTTATCTATTAATTATTTATAATTAATTATTATAATTAATTATTACAATATATTCACCTATATGATTTATTAGAATAAAGATTATATGTAATTATTTAGTCTTTATTCCCGCATAGCTATGCGGGTTTATTTGAACCCCGCATAGCTGTGGTTCTAAATACACGATATTAATTTATTTTTATGATTTCTTCGTATTTTCTTTGTTGATTTATACATTTACAAATCCAAACTCATTACATATTACATCAATTATTTATTAGTAGAGACAGTGAAGTAAAATGTTTTTAAATATTTTGTACAAATATTTGGTTTAAAAATATTTTGTAACATTTACTCCTGAAGATAATATCAGTAGGCTATTGAAAATTCGATTAAATAAATATTTTACTTCACTCTCTCCACTAATAAATAATCCAATATGAGTGAACAATCAATTTATAATATTACATCAATTCTTAAAATTTCTTATTTAATGTAATATATTTTATATTATATGGTATTCATTAATACTTTGCAAAAATATGTTTCTTGTAAATTTAAATATGTCATTTTTACGATATAAATTAAATGAAGTTTTAATTGATATTAATGTAATGTATATAGTAACCTACTTTGAAATATGCGTCTATTAAATTATTCAACTAATAAATATATTATATATAGTTATATATAAATATAACTATATAAATATAATATAGTTATATATCAGTCAATTCATAAAAATTGATTTATATATTTTACTATTTTCTGCTTGATGTTATTTTTATAGTAACCTTGTTTAAAATATGCATCAATTAAATTATTTAAATGATTTTGAAGAAAATCAATATCGTTACAAATTGTTGCAATTCTTAAAATTTCATTATTTAATGTATTATATTGAAATTATATTGTATGCATGAATGCTCATGCAAAAATGTTTTTTTGTAAATTTAAATATGTCATCTTTACGATATAAATTAATAGTAGTTTTAGTTAATGTTAATTTAATGTTCATATCTAGATATATACTTTCTTTATCGTTAATATTGGTTTTATTAAGAATAAGGCTACCTGAATAAATTTGTTCGATGATTGAATAATCATCGAACAAATTTGTTATCATTAATATTGGTTTTATTAAGAATGAGGCTACCTGTATAAATTTATTCACTTATTAAATAAAAATTATTAGAGTTAATTACACATATATCATCAATATATCGAAACATACATTTCATATCTTTATATAATTTAGATTTATTTTTTACATAGTTATGAACAAATTTATATTCTATAAAGCTTAAAATTAAGTCAGCTATTATTGAGATACTATTACATCCCTTTGTAACCATTATTTGTTTGAGTATAGATGTCCCTGCTTTTAAATAAATTTGACTCATCAAGATATTAAAGGATTTAGAAAGAAAATAGTAGATTTTTCTTTTTAGTTTAAAATATGTATCTATTAAATTATTTAAATGATTTTGAAGAAAGCCAATATCATTACATATTGCTGCAATTCTTAAAATTTCATTATTTAATGTATTATATTTTATATTATATGGTATGCATGAATGTTTATGCAAAAATATGTTTCTTGTAAATTTAAATATGTCATCTTTACGATATAAATTAATAGTAGTTTTAGTTAATGTTAATTTAATGTTCATATCCAGATATACACCTTATTTATCATTAATATTGGTTTTGTTAAGAATAAGGCTACCTAGATAAATGTGTTCGCTTATTGAATAAAAATTATTAAATAAATGATAAACGTTAAATAACGTTAAATAAACGTTAAATAACGTTATTAAATAACGTTAAATCCAGATAAAAACTCAATATATAAAAACTGTCAACTGCTTTAGTTTAACGTTAATTAAAGAGTTAACTAAAGAGTTAACTCTTTAGTTAACTCTTTAGTAATTAACTAAAGAGTTAATTATTAACTCTTTAATAATTAACTAAAGAGTTATATAGTTTTATGTGGTTATACATAACAATATAGTTATATAGTATAACTATATAGCATAGTTATATAACCATAACAATTATGTACAATATAGTTATAATTTATAATTAACTGTACCCGAACGTATACCGTAATGAACACTATACATCACAGTTCATATTAATAACTATATCACCAAACCTATCTTGTAATAAGACTGTAATTTTTACTCGTTGTGTAAACATACTATTCAAAAATATAATTTTATTAAGTTTTCGACAAATGCTGTCAATCTCCTGTTGACCAGAGATTGATGTTCTCGACCTTCTGAATTACACCTGAAAGAGTTTGAAAATCTACTGATTATCAAGCTGTAATTTATCTTTAAGAATATAAAACAAATATTTTTCATTTATAAAAACGATCAAAACAAAATATCTAAGACTTTATTGTGTAGTAAAAAGACAGAAATTTGAAAGAAAAAACAAACACGGACATATAAGTCGTAGATAAAAAAGACAAAAGATAAGAATACCTATAAAATGATGAAATGATTTTCTGAAAGTTCTTTAATTGTTTAAAATATATTCGTATTATATTCGTATTATTGTTTGATGTTCATATCTAGATATGAACATATATTGATGATAATATTGACAATACCTCCTTTATCATCTATTAGTTTTTTAAAGATAAGACTATCTGACTAGTTTTAATTTATTTAACTGGACTTATATATCCAGGTATACACCTTATTTAAGTATGTTAACTGGATTTTCATATCCAGACATACACCTTATTTAAGGTGTATGTTAATTAAACATCAAATTTGTAATTATTTAATTATTTTGTAATTTTTTCTTTTAAGTATCTACCTGTAAATTTGCAATGTAATGTTATAAATCAGATTGATGAGCAATGGGTAGCAGATTTTTTTTCTTAAAATGTCTAGAATAGTTCAATTGAATAAATCAATTCATTAAAATGTCAGCTTCTAAAAAATCGTTTACAAATTGTTAGCAGCATACGACGAACAGCTCAAAATTACATAGCATCGCTCAAAAAAGAGATCGATACATAGGCAAGCCAACTCGCAATCGTGTGAGCAAACAGCACATGGTAAATATGCAACGTTTAATGCTCATTCACTATTAATTTTCAAATAAGATTGTATGGAATATGTTAAAATATGCTTCAAAGTCTTTAGATTTACAACCATGAACAGAATTTAGAAATTCTTAACCAAGAGAAAATTTTGACAGAGCGTATAATGGAACTACGTGCTTACGCAAAAGTAAGAATGCTTTTTCTAAAATAAAAATAAATTTTAAGAGATATTGACCATATTTGAAAAACGTTTCGCTATTTGCTTGTTATAATCTTTTTATTTAATTGGTAACATCACGAAATTTTAATGGTCTTGAAATACGGTTAAATATACCAATCTGTACTGAATATTAAGATAATCTCTGAGGTTTTACTGTTCTTCGCTTAGTTTAAATATCGACATATTATCGCATACCAATGGTATATTAAACCATGCAAATGTTTATTTTAATTTTTATTCTATTATTTAATTATTTTATTATAGAATTACAATATATTATGAATATAATGTTTACACCTTATATTTTCAATTGGTAATAACAAACAATCAAAATCTATGTCATAAAGTAGAGATTTGTCTTTTTTATTGCATAGTAATATTTTTTCACTTACAATGCAGGCTTATCTAAATTAAACATTTTTATTGCTCTTCTAGGTTCGATTGTAAAAATTAAATCATTATCTTATAGCAATTTTAAACCCGCATGATATATGCGTCAACAACTAATAATTAATAACCATACCATTTCTTGATATATTGCAAATTTTTATGCCAGAAATAACTAATAATTAAATTTAATTTATTATTCTGCATATGAAAAACAACCACAAAAATATTATATTTTGTCATTTAAAAGACAAACTAAAATCTACTAAAAACTAAGATGCTTATTGATTGAGAAATTATGTCAGTACAGAAAATTTGTTTCGATACTACTTCCATATTGTGAAATTGTTATCAATAACCGAAAACAAGTTGTAATTGCTGGATCTCTCATTTTGCTAAGCCTGGACGAATGAAACTGAATGTAACTGACATTTTTTAAACTGGATTATAAACAGGATATTATCTGATTAGGAAAGTACTTTAAATATTTTTATAATTGTCATGTGATATTGGCATCAGCAGATAAAACAAATAGTCACCGAAAATTTTACATGTCGAGATGCTTAACGCTCGAATATAGCTCGAATGTGGAATTTTAAATTCGTCGTTTCGTATTTTTATCTTTATTTGCATTTTAAGCATCAAAATATAAATATAATATCACTGAATGTGTAGTTAAACTGCCTTATTTTTCATCTGATTTTTCTGCAAATGGGGATTTCAATTTAAAAGACGATTAACTTTTTGTAGTAAAGGAAAAAGTTTAAAACTAAAATGCTGTAGATTTCATTAAAGCTACAATTGCGGGTTTAGTAGCACATCGAAGGCTTAAAACACAACCTAATTTATACTAGTCAAAATGTTAACATCAAGAGATACACCTTTATGTGGCGTTAATTCCATCCACAATTAATATTCTACAAATATAAATGGCGATCAGTGTATAAAACAGCCGAATTCGAGTTTATGTTAAAAACTGAAGACGATTATAGTCGGGTAAAAGATACGAAATCATATTTGAAATTGATCATAAATTTTTAGTAAATTAATTTTTACATTGATTATGCAGCCAATAAATTGACTTCCCTTTTATTGTCTTCAGCAAAGAACTTCTTTAAAATGCATTTGTTTTCTGTAATGCTACATTTTAATTTTATTTTGCTTGTAATACAGTAGTAGTCAAAAGATATCTATTTACTTAAAATAAATATTTTATAATTTAATTTATAAAATACATTTTTATTCTATTATATAAATTAAATAATTTAAAAATTATAAAATATAATTTATATTATTTATTAATATAAATAATTGAAATGCTTCTAATCCTTCGAATTTACTGATCTTATTAAATTATATACATTGATGTATATTGTATATATTTTTTAACTAATAAATTATTTATTAATTAATTTTCATAAATAAATTATTATTTTTAATAATCATAAACGACAGAAATTTTAAAACTAAAATAAATTAAATATGTTATGTTTTAGGTTTTTATAATTAAAATTCTATACAAAATTTTATAATTTTTTAGGTTTCCATTTCATCATGAAAAGATTATAAACTTTTATAAATAAAAAAAATTATATTCCATTTATGAACGTGACAACTTTAAATTAAATTACAATTTAAGTTTAAATTATAATTACAATCACAATCTCAGTCTTTAAAGTCGTCGGTTTTAGTTATAGATAATAATTTTAAAATAGTTAATAGTTATGTAAAAGATTTATCAATATTAAAATTATATATTATATTTTATATAATAAAAATATAATATATATTATATATTATAATATAATTGTAGTATGTAATATAATAGTATATAATAATATATAATTATTAATAGCAATAGAAATTTTATACTTTTCTAATTGATATGAGTTAAATAAGTTAAAAATCGTATTTCTTTATAATGGAAATTAAGTTATTACATTTTAAAATATCGATTAATATGAATATTAATTTATATTTAACTAATTTAATAAATTAGTTAAATTTATTAAATTTATTTAATAATAAATACTTCATTATTTTAAATTAATTTCATTGACTGGATATAGTTAAATCAATTTACGGTATCAGTAAAGACTTATCTAAGGCTTTTACTGATAAGAATAAACTTTACTTGCACTTTAATACTAACTTTTATCCGTCTACCCAAGTTATCCTAATAACTTACCAAAAAAATTAGTGTAATTATTTTAATATTAAGGTATATTATAATGATTATTTTAAGTTTTAATTACCCAAGTTATTAGGAAAAAATTAATATAATTGTTATTCACTGGTCGGTTTGATATTATCCTCGTGTGGTTGTTTAAATCCTATCAGCATCACTGTACACTACAATCAGCGTGGGTGGACCTCATCAGCAGTGAGCCCACGCCTACATTTCGTGTTTCGGTCCTTTTACTGCCTCTGCTGAACTCCTTGTCGCCGAAATGCTGGTTTATATTTGCCTTATATACCAAATTACACAATTAATGTGTTCTATATTTGATGTGGGCGGTAATAATATTCGCAATTCGAATCCACAACACAGCCATTTTTTATTCCGTTCTTATACGAAATGTTCACTAGACAGTTAACCGTAAGCTGTCTTTTTACTAATGTGGATATTGCATACACGATCCGCTATTCTTCACTGGTCGGTTTGATATTATCCTCGTGTGGTTGTTTAAATCCTACCAGCATCACTGTACATTACAATCAGCGTGGGTAAACCTCATCAGCAGTGAGCCCACGCCTACATTTCGTGTTTCGGTCCTTTTACTGCCTCTGCTGAACTCCTTGTCGCCAAAATGCTGGTTTATATTTCGCTTATATACCAAATTACACAATTAATGTGTTCTATATTTGATGTGGGCGGTAATATTCGCAATTCGAATCCACCACACACCCATTTTTTATTCCGTTCTTATACGAAATGTTCACTAGACAGTAAACCGTAAGCTGTCTTTTTACTATTGTGAATATTGCATACATGAGCCACTATTCTTCACTGGTCGGTTTGATACTATCCTCGTGTGGTTGTTTTAATCCTATCAGCATCACTGTACACTACAATTAATTACACTATAATTAATTAATATAATTATTAATAATATATTAATATTATATACTTATGTTTGTTACATTAATTTAGTTTTATGGCTCTATAATTTACTCAAATTTACATTTAAGTAAATTAAATTTGAACATAATTTACACGAGATACGGAATCTATTTGCTAAGTTATCACTGAATTAAATTCGATTTGATTAATTCTAGTAAATTATTTGATTTATTATTTCATTTTAAAACTAATTTACTAACATATTAGTAATTAATTGTACTTTTTAATTTATTCATATAAATTTCACATTATAATTAACCAAACGTATTAACTATTCATGAGAATATCATGAATAAATATCATTATTTATTCATTATAGAAATGTATACATAATCAATAATTAGCTTTATAAATGCATTCAATAAATGATATTTAAGATATTCACCCTGTATTAAATTGTTCAGATTTGTACATCTGAACAATTTGCACATCTGAATAAATTGCACATCTGTAATAGGGTAGAACTGACATGCATCAGTGTCGTCTTCATAATATAACCGCTTGGTGTACATCAATATCTCCACACTATTAACAATTCTCGCAGGTAACCCGAGGGACCTGAGAAAAGAGATAACGAAGGGAATGGAGATGCAGTCATATGCAGCAGAAAAATCAAGAAGAACATTTACAGCAAGCTGATGACTGTTATCCTGACAAGCCTGATGCACTTCATCAATTGCTGAATGGACCTAGCGCCCTTTGACAAACCCATGAAAACTGGATGGGATTAAATTACGCCTAGTTAAATAGTCGCGGATTCTACCAGCAAGGGCGTTTTCGTAGATGGAGACGAGGGAATTTTGAATCGAAATGGGCCGCAGCATTTGCAATAAAAGTCACGCCCATGACGCGGTAACGGAATAAAAATTTCAATGAAACCTAGTACCAACGATTTCTTAAATCAACGATTTTGTTATATAAAGTATAATACTTTACCCGTTTATTGAAGATTAATCAAATTAAATGTGAATTTTTCAAAAAAAAAGTTAAAATACTTAATGAATGTAACATTGAAGGTAACAACTTTATTTGAAGCTCATGATTATAGAAAGTAAATTTTTAAGAACTATAATTTTATTTTAGTTTATTATGTTAATAATTAATAATCAATAATTATTATAGTGTTTAAATGTAACTTTGTCTATATTATATTAACTTAAGAAGTTTTTATTTTTATTTATAACGCAGGTTAAACCCATGCCTAACCTGCGACAAAGGCAATTTTCTGGTAGCAGTGTCGATGACGAACGACTTTCAATCTCGAGAAATTCTGATCACGATGATCAATCGCTGTTTGACGCAATGAAGGACACAAACCAGGCATTAAAAGCAGAACTTGCAAGACTTACACCCCTCGAAACAGAAGTAAAACAACTTAAAGAAGAGGTAAGAATAAGGTAACTCAAGTCTCCATTTACTTTTACAAACTTCTAGAATAAATAAAACTATTTCCTTACGCAGCGTACCTTGTCGTGCTTTGTTTTTCTATTGTGTATTTCAATCAATTCTCGTTGTTTTGAAACTTAAAACTTTTAATTGTCAAGAGTTTTAAATTATTAAATATTAGAAAAATATAATCTTAAAAAAAGAAAACTTTATATTCCAGTCAATATTATTCATTATTTAAAGTGGCATAATGCTCCTTCTGGACAGCATAAATGCGACACTACAAGTGATCCACTTAGAGTATCAATATTAGTATCTATTAGTATCAATATTAATAGTCATCTATTAATATTGAATATTAAATTCAATATTTAATAAATTGACATGGATAGTCTCGTCTATCCATGTCACTGGGCAAATCTGCTTCGATGTGCTTGAGAGCAAGCCGCTCTGCGTATCGTCGCCGGATAGAATGGTTATCCGTTCTATCGGATAACCATTCTAGGTGATGGATATCACCTAGAATATAGGTGATGGGCCGATCGCAATCCACGAATACATAACAGTAACAATGTAACATATTTTTGAAGCCCATTTGAGGGAACCTAAAATTGTGGCTGTTGTATACTAGTATACTAGTATTGTGGCTGTTGTATACTAGTATACAACTAGTATACTAGTATACAACTGTGACTTTTTAAAAAAAGTCACAGGATGTCGCACAATGAAGGGTATTGACAAAATGAGCTTGATACATGTTAAATTTAGTTCAGGAAGTTCCATATTACGCTTAGGCGCATAACAAATATGTCATTAAAATCAAACACTTGATTCTGCTGTATTAATACAGAGATTGAATTGCAAAAGCAATTTCTTTAAATTTAAAATAGTGATTTTGTTTATAGCATTTTTACACCAGCGGTTTGAGAACAGGTACATCATATAGTAAGGTATATTACAAGATGATTGGCAGTAAGTAGCTACTAACTATACCGATCATCGCTAAAGGTACAATAAAAAGATGGATTGCTATCAACAGTGATCATAAATTGCACTAGCAAATGCTTTTCTTTCGAAATTAGTCTAAGATCCTTTAAACTTGCTGCATGATTATATTAGCGTAAAATGTTTTTATAAAATTGTGGATGACAACAACATTTTACAAAAATGATAAAAGAATCGTAATATTGATATAATTCCTTTGACTTTCTGTCAATATTTTAAAGTCTTGAGTAAAGATAAGCGTATAAGATTTGGAGAACTTCGTAAATGATATCGAGTATGTAATTGTCTTTTATGGTACCTGCAATATTTACGTCAAAACTACCAAACATTGTTTGGTAGTTAAAATTTATCAAAATTTATAAAGTTAATTTATTATTACTTGAGGAACAGAAAACTTTACATTTTTATTTCTTAATTAATATAGAATATAGAAAATCATTTGGATATAAGAATATAATTGTATATGACTTATACGGTATAAGGATCAAAACTTATTAAGCTATTTACATCAAAACTACCAAACGTTCTTCGTCCGGATTGGACATTTAGATGTGAGCTAATTTCTGAATGACTCAGTCATAGGGTGTCGTTTGGTGCTTCCAATACGACTTTAATCCTGCTTTAAACAATTAAGACACTATACTGGAATATATTGTTTTTCTGGCATAGCGGATACATTTCACTGGCTGCTGAATATACCGAGCATCCACTAGCGTAGTCATAAAGTGTTGAATAAATTTAATTTCGCTTAAAGGTAATCATATTTTTTAGCAGCGCTCATTAATAAATGAAAATAAACTGGATCCAGCATAATTCGCAAAGTTAATAGCTGCTTTATTACATAGAAAACTAATAGCTTGGTGAATGATATCTTTTTTCTCTGACTTGCAATCGAAAACTGATACGCGTCGCTTAAATATATGCGTATGATTTTTAAAGATTCTTAGAGATTGATTTCATATAGCTTTTGACATTTAATAAATATAGAATTTGTTGGAGAGGGTGTTACTTTATAATTATGATTGGAAGTACACTCTTTTAAAACTCTTTGAATAGTCAAAATCAAAAATAAATCTTAAGGTGTTGCTTGCTGCTTCAATTCCGCTTTAAACAATAACGACTCTAGATCGGAACAAACCGTTTTTATCTTAAAAAACAGAAAACTTAAAATTTTTATTTCAAAATAAAAATGCTTTTCTAAATAGAATTTAGAAAATTATTTGGATTTAATGGTATTAAATATAATGGTATTAATATTAATATTAATATTAATATTAATACCATCATATAATGGTATTAATATTCGTTTTTACTATAAAAATCTTTACCAAAATATTTTATATTTTACAATATATTAATTTAGGCTAAATTTTATTTTTATAAATAAATATAAATTAATTTTCGTCTAAAAGATATAAGTTTAAATTAATTTAAACTTTACAAAAAATAATCGAAGCATAATAATCGTTATGCTTCGACATTTGTCAATACTATATATACTGTAGTATAGTATATATACTATAGTATATACTGTATATAGTATATACTATACTATATAAAGGATGTATACTATATAAAGGATATACTATATACTAGTCAATATAAAGGATGCTTTGTGTGACACAATATCGATTAAGGGTATTTTAGTAATTACAATAAAAATCAACGTATTTTACAAAATTTTTACAGTTTGTATTTGTTTAAAATACACATCTAAAACTAATTATTTCAAAATATTACGTTTTAATTTTTAAAATATATTAATTTTTTAAATTAATTTTTAAAATTAATTTAAATTAATTTTTTAATTTTTAAAAAATTAATTGTAGCAATTTTCGGATACTTTTCCTAATGAAACAAATGACTTGCTTTCCCCGACAATTTCTATTCTGATTGAATGAATCGGGAAGACTCAAACAGCATAAACTAATTCTATACTGTTTCGACTTTTGAGTCTCATCTGTAGATGGCAGCTGTACAGTGGATTGAAGTGCAGCACCCCTAGACAACTCAATAAGTCTTTCTAGTACACATCCATGTACTAGGAATTAAGTGTATCCATGTACCATGTACGTGTATCCATGTACTATGAATACTCTCAACAGTATTAATTCCTAGTATATGGATGTGTACTAGGAAGGACTTATTGAACTGTCTGTGGGTGATGCACTTCAATCCAGTTGTGCAGCTGTTCTCTACTGATGAGACTTAAAGTCGAAACAGTATAGAATTAGTTTATTCTGTTTGAGTCTTCCCGATTCCTTCAATCAGAATATATATTATGACGTTGTTTTTATAATGTTTGCTAATTAGGTTGAAGCACGGAAGAAGCGTGAGCAAGATCTGTTAGATACAATTGTAAAGGTAAATTCATTGAATACGCGGCTTACAACTGAAAAAGAAGTTACAAATGAACAGCTTAAATCTACATCGGAAACGAGTCAGATTCAAATCGATCAAAAGGAAAAAGAAATAATATCTTTGAATCAGAAAGTTAACACGCTTTTGCACGAAAAGTGTGCACTTCATTCATTGCAACAAGAATCAAAACAGATTATCGGCGCAATAAAAGATGAACTTGTGAAACTCAAGCAGAACAATATAGAGCTTTTTAAGGATAACCAAAATTTAAAGAAGGCTTACGATAATCTACAGCAAAAACACGAACTGCAAAACAAACAACTGCTCTCCAAAATTGATGACTTAACTAGTAAATATGACAACGAAATGACTAAGTTATGTTCAAAATGTGTGACTAAGAAAGAACACAAAACTTATGTTCAAACAGGAGTTAACACTATAATTACAGGTAGAGTCGATAGCGCAGAAGCGTACCTGTCGAAAGATTACTGCCAACAAGAGGAGCACAGTCCATGTTTAGTACACTTGAATAAGCAAACGACGTTGAATATAAACAATGCGAAATCATTAGCTAATTGTAATAGATTACTTCACGATTGTGAACAGCAGATTACGAAAACCAAATCAGCCGTAGCAATTCAATCTAAAAATGTATGTTTATTTCAATCCAAAAATTCTCAATTTTTTAATTTCGCAAAACCTGGAATCTTTTTAAAACGTTGAATATTTTTTAAACGAACAGACTAATTAATATTAATAACCAATTTTTTTTAATATTTAATTGAATATTAATTTTTATTATGCGATGTTATTGCAACTGGCAGAGTAACCCTCTTACGGATCCCGTTGATGCAGATTAATTATTGATTTTTAAGGACTGCGGATATTTGCGGATGCAATGATAGTGGATTTTCAAATAGTTTAAGCAAAAGTATAAAATTGGGAGCTAGCCCGAATTATAGCTGACTTATTTTTAAGCTTATAAGAATAAGCTTAAATTATTTAAATAAGCTTAACTTAATTTAAGTTAAGCTTAAGAATAAGCTTAACTTAAATAAGCTTAATATTCTTATATTTAAGAATATGAATTTGTTCATAACTGTATAAAAACAAAATCTAAATTATATAAAGATATGAAATTAAATCAGCTAACTGAGTCTACGTATTTAAATACTATAATGCGTACTATAATGCACGTTGAAACCAGTGCCAATAGTTCATTTCTAAATGTTTATGAATCAAATCAGCTGAGTCTACGTATTTAATATAATTATAAAATAAACAAAACATAATAATGCTAAATCAAAATTTAATAATTAAATAATAAAATTAATAATTGTTTTTAGATTTTCTATAATTTAAATCAAGTTAAAGTAAAAAAATTGAAATTTAAAATAAACATCATTTTTATGAATTGACAAAAGAATATATTTACTAGAAATATATTTAATAGAATCAAATATTTTACTATTTTCTGCTTTATGTTATTTTTATAGTAACCTAGTTTAAAATATGTATCTATAAATTATTTAAATGATTTTGAAGAAAGCCAATATCATTACATATTGTTGCAATTCTTAAAATTTCATCAATTAATGTATTATATTTTATATTATATGGTATGCATGAATGCTATGTTCCTATTATATGAAAATACTTGGTATTTACTGCCTAAATAAAACGTACAGAAAATTTAATGTTAAGTCACATTTTTATACTTAACACCTTCTAATGATCAAATCAGCTAACTGAGTCTACTTATTTAATGTAACTATAAAATTTAAAAAATAATGCTAAACCAAAATTTAATAATTAAATAATAAAATTAATAATTGTTTTTAGATTTTCTATAATTTAAATCAAGTTAAAATAAAAAATTGAAATTTAAAATAAAAGTCAATTTTTATGAATTGGCTAATAAATAATATACGATATATTCAATGATATACAATGTATGATAATAAGGAGTAGGGGTCATTAGGAGAAATTGCTATGTTATAAGATTTCAACCCCCCCCCATAATAATGGGGGGGGGGTTGAAATAACCCCCCATTATTATGGGGGGTTATTTACTATGGGTTTACTCATTTATGCACCATAATCATCAGGCAAAGCATTTGTCACAAATTAAACCAGCTAACTGAGTCTACGTATTTGATATAATTATAAACTAAACAAAACATAATAATGCTAAATCAAAATTTAATAATTAAATAATAAAATTAATAATTGTTTTTAGATTTTCTATAATTTAAATCAAGTTAAAAAAATGAAATTTAAAATAAACGTCATTTTTATGAATTGACTAATAAATAACAGACGTTGTATCAGAATAAGAATTAGAGGTCATCAGGAGGAACTGCTATGCTATCAGGTTTCGGCCCTAACTCCTCAATATATGTTTCGATATGTTGATGATATATATGTATTTAACTCTAATAATTTTTATCAAATATGTTTATAACTTTATTCAAGTATAAATGCTTATATTTTTATCCAGTTATCCTCATTCTTAATAAAACTAAATTTTAGATTTTAAATACTATCATTTTAAATGTGTATTTAACTCTAATAATTTTTATCAAATATGTTTATAACTTTATTCAAGTATAAATGCTTATATTTTTATCCAGAAAGCCTTATTCTTAACAAAACCAATATTAATGATAAAGAAGGTGTATATCTAGATATGAACATTAAATTAACATTAACTAAAACTACTATTAATTTATATCGTAAAGATGACATATTTAAATTTACAATAAACATATTTTTGCATGAGCATGCATACCATATAATATAAAATATAATACATTAAATAATGAAATTTTAAGAATTGCAACAATATGTAATGATATTGGCTTTATTCAAAACCATTTAAATAATTTAATAGATGCATATTATAAACTAGGTTACTATAAAAATAACATCAAGCAGAAAATAGTAAAATATATAAATCATCACAATAATATAAAGAATAAATTTAAACTCTTAAGTGGCAAATTTTTATGGATGGATAATAAATAATATACTTTGTATTAGAATAAGATACTAAGTAAGCAAATTTTATCAGGGCCAATAATACTGTTGGCTCTATTGGTAGGGCCAATAGCATTAGATCTACCGCCATGCTGGGTCGAGGAATAAAAGCCGAAACCTGATAACATAGCAATTCCTCCTAATGACCTACTATCCTTATTCGAATACATCGTTTATTTTTTATTAGTCAATTCATAAAAATTGTCTTTTATCTAAAATTTCAATTTTTTAATATAATTAAAAATTTTTTTTCAATATATTTATTATATAATTTAATTATTTATAATTTAATTATTTAAATTTCATTAAGCATTATTTTTAATTTAAAAATAATGCATATCTGATATTTAGCATAGCCTAAGGACCAATATTTATATCAAATATTAGTATAAAAGGTTTAGTATAAAAGTTTAAAAATATTTCTTAAAATGAAAATTATAGTTTATCGTAAATTTGAAAAATTTAAAATTTTTGGAAATTTCCGCAAGTCACAAAGTTACATTAAGCTGTACAAAGTACAGCTTAATGAATTAACTCGGTTAAATGTTATATTCTTGAAATATTATTATAATTTCATATTATTTAATATATTATATACGATATTATAGTATATTACATAAATTAGAGCATTTATATTAAAAATATAAATGCATATTATATATAAATTTTATATTTACAAATAAATGTATATTTATATATACATTTATATTATCATAATAATTATATTATCGTTATAATTATATTACAGAATTTTGACTAAATTTGAAATGTACATTTAAGTGTTAACTGTTTACATTTCTTTCTGCACGATTAGAACGATTTATATTCTTCAAAATTTCCACAATCTTATTTAACAGACTTGTCTGGTGATTTCAGTTCTTTAAGAGAAACTGTGCAGGTTGGCTTTTATTGCTTTGTCTTCAATAGCAACAAAATGTTATTGATTAATGTAGTTAAATTTCGATTGTTAGATGTAATTCAATAATGTGGTAATTAATTTCATTGGTTATTTGCACCATTAGCATTTACTTCTTTAGTAAAAACAATAAAGCATGTATAAATTAAAAAATTAATTAATTAATTAAAAAAGGTATAATTAATTATGTTTAATATTAAAGACATACATTTTCTATTTTTATAAAGAATTTTAGATTTTAAATTTATTAATGTTGACAACTATTTCTTATTAAAAAGAATATGCAATGAAATATTGAAAACTATTTTGTTTCTGTCAAAGGAAACGCTTGCCTTCTTAGTAAAAAATTAGTGTTCAGACAAAGCCACTTCTTTATATTAAAATTTGAAACCTTATGCTAAAGCAGAATAATAAAACTTTTCAAACATTAAAATTTACTTACTGTGTTTATAAATACTATATTTGATATAATATATTTAGAATTAACGTGACTTTGGATTTATGATGTTTTCTAATTTTGAACACGTGTTTTAGATTAAAAAAAAAGCTTCCGCATTTTATTCTTTTTATCGCCATGACTTCTTGGCTTGCGTTTAACCGGATTATTAAAATATAGTTGTTTATTATTTACTATTTATAAGTCAATAAATATCATAAATACTTAAATGTTTAAATGATTATCAAACTGAACGTCTTACATTACAGTAACTGTCTATTATATAACAAAATATATCATAATCGTTAATTAATCTTTGATTTATTGAACAAATGATATTTTAAAAAAGCTTTTTTAATTTACATAAAGATCTTTTAGCTTATTATCTCTTAAAAGTTGTTTTAATATTTTCAATTCTATTTTTCTTATTCCTTTTATCGCCATGACTTCTTGGTTTGCGTTTAACCGGATTATTATAATATAGTTGTTTATTATGTATTATACTACTTCTGCCAATTCCTTGTACCACGTCATTCAATCCTAATGGGTACATGGAATTAATCGTTTTAATCCAAAAATCTTCTTTTTCTAATAGTTTTTGATTTAATATTGAAATGTTTTCTTCGATAATATGTTCTAAAATAAATAATTTACAGTTTTTAATATCATGTCCTATTAATCTCATATGTTTATGAAATATAGTTTGACTATTATGCTGTATATTATATGTGTTGCCTAAACCTAGTTTTTAAAATTTGATATGTTTTTCCAATATTTTGCAATCCACATGCCCACTGTATTAGATGCACCACACCTACGATATTGCAGTTTATTATTAATATTTAATGAAAAACATTTGTTTGTCGTATTACTTACAATACAATTATTATTTATTGTATCACAAACTTTTTTAAATAGTTGATAATGATCCATTATTTATAAAGAATTATTGGAGGTGGATCAAAGAAAAAAGGAAAATTTTATTTGATATTTCGCTAACTTCTGTTAGCATCTTCAGAAAATTACAAGTTGATAAAACATTATTGGAGTTGGATCAAAGAAAAGAGGAAACTTTTATTTGATATTTCGCTAACCTCTGTTACCATCTTCAGAAAATTACAATTTAATAAAGAATTATTGGACACGAGTTCAAAGACATTTATTCAATGAACTCTAATTCGATAATTAAGGAACAATTCTTTTATATGAATATAAAGCAACTATTGGAAACATTTATTCCAAACACTTGTTCGAACACATTAGTTCGAAAGCATTTATATACAAATAATATACCATGTATTTGGAGCTTTATCGAAAATGATTCGCCGACCAAAGTACGGTAATTTAAATTATTGGAGGCATATTAATAATTTTAAACTCTTAAGCAGAAATTTTTGTGGAAATACATCATTAGCATATATTTACCGTTACCTCTATCGTTGATGATAAATATCTTTATCATCAACGATATTAACTCATATATTTGAAGCTTTATCAAAAAATTATTCGCTCACCATAACAATTTAAAGCGATTTTTTTATATATCAGAGCGTTTTTTGTTAGTAGTCTATTTAAATAAAAATAAAAACCAACATTTTTAAATATTCAAAAAACGCTAAAGATCTAATTATTGAAGACCAGCCTCGCCATTTTACACATCAGATAGCAATTTTGATAATCCGCAAAAATTTTGCTCACGTAAAATCATAAGTTGGAAAACATTTGTATCAAAATACTGGTTCGAGAATTTTTTAATAAGCAAAATGTTGCGTTCTATGATATTTAGAATGAATAAAAATCTTAATTTTAATCTAAAAACACAAAATGGTCAAAAAGCTAAATATTTCAGTTTAAAATTTTTTGAAATAACCAGAAAAATGTTAATTTTAAAGTTAATTTACAAATTAACTACCGAATTATCAATATATTTGATAAATATCAATAAATTAAAATTTTTAATAATCTATATATTTTAAAAACAGGACGTTATTATTCAGCATACAATTTTCTATTATTGTAGATTTGAAAATACATTAAAAAAGAAAAATATATTATAAGCCAATTAATTAATAATTTACGATGAATTAGAACAAAGATGAAAGTCAGCATGAGGAACTTCTACGTTATCAGGTTTCGGATCGTTTTCATCGACCCAACATAGGTGATACTGCTACTATCTGAACGGATGATAACTGCAGTTGTTCTAGTTAGTTTAAAGAAGAAATATCCGAAAAGCAAATTTGCTCCTAACTTTGTTTATGTGGTAGGTTAATTTAAATGTAAAATCATTAAAATTAATGGTTAATTTAAATGATTTAACTGATTTAAGAGCAAAGTTGATGATCGTAGATTTAAAAATATTTAATCGAAAAATATTAGACTCGGTTCATGCTAGAAGATTACATACTTCCTTACAGACTGCGTTAGATGATGTGAATATATTTGGTGCGACGTTTATGATAGCTATTTTATCAATAGATGCTAGAATCACAGCAAACATCAAATTAATAATACAATTTATATTTATTAATAATATAATTTATATTATACTAATATTTATCATTACATTTATTTTTTCTTTTATATTATTTTTAATAAATTTAGTTTTCAAGTAAGACTCCTGCTGGTCATTGTGGTTCAACTTCATTATTTTATATATTAATATCAAAATTTTGGTAATAATGTCTTATCGCATATGTTTAATGATAATTGGAGACAACTATTTATATAAATGATTTAATAAAATTAAAATAAAATGTTATTTTAATTAATATATTCGAGTAACAAATATTGTGAAAAGAAACCGTTACAATTTGACAAATTCACCGTTAAATTAATTTCATACACGTTCCTTGTCTTTATACTTAAGGCTTCTGAAAAGCGTCACAGACAGTTGGAAAAAGACTACGAAAGAACTTTGTTACGATTTAATTTGAAGGAGGAAGAACTCGATAATCTGAGAACGGTATAGACTAAAACTACATATAATAATGCTCGGGCATGTGAAATGTGTTGTAACAAATGTGTTATAACCTAAATCCTTCTGTATATTAATAACAATTATTTTCTAAAGATGATTTATTTTTATATTTTAAAAAATTGTTATAAAATTACAATCATTCATCATTTGTGTATTTTTTAATAAAGAAAATGAAAATTGATGTAGTATCTTATATAATATAAAATATATTAATTGTAATTTTTTAAGGGAGGATAATATTTGTAATTATAATATGTGATAATCTGTGATTACACGTTCATATCAAATTTAAAAGTTTTATAGCATAAAAAATTAGATTTTGTATTTAACAAAATGGCAATATTATAATCACCAAATTTTTACTTAAAAATGACAGCGTTAGTTAAAACTAACGTTAAATAAAAACTAAATAATTAAATGATTTTAATAATTAATTATTAAAATTAATAATTAATGATTTTATTATATAAAATCATTTGATAATTTATAATTTTAGATTTTAGATTTTTTATAATTTAAATCAAGTTAAAATAAAAAATTGAAATTAAATATAAAAGTCAATTTTTATGAATTGACTAATAAATAACAAACGATGTTTCATAATAAGGATTAAAGGTGATCAGTAGGAACTGCTATGTTATCAGGTTTCAGGCTATATCCCTTGACCCAAAATACATTCTAAGGACGTATTTCCCAGTATCTTATTCTAATATAAATTGTATATTCTAATATACTTTGTATATTCTAATACAAAGTATTATTTATTATCCATTCATAAAAATTTTCCGCTAATGATTTTAAATTGTGTTAATTTATATATTTTACTATTTTCTGTATAATGGTATTTTTATAATAATCTAATTTAAAATATGTATCTATTAAATTATTTAAATGATTTTGAAGAAAGCGAATATCGTTACAAATTGTCGCAATTCTTAAAATTTCATTATTTAATGTATTATATTTTATATTATATGGTATGCATGAATGCTCATGTATGAATGCTCATGAATGCTATTTTTGCATGAATGCTCATGCAAAAATATGTTTCTTGTAAATTTAAATATGTCATCTTTACGATATAAATTAATAGTAGTTTTAGTTAATGTTAATTTAATGTTCATATCTAGATATGTATCTTATTATTAATATTGGTTTTATTAAGAATGAGACTACCTGGATAAATTTGTTCGCTTATTGAATAAAAATTATTAGAATTAAATGCACATATATCAATATATCGAAACAGATATTTAAAATCTTGATATAATTTAAATTTTTTAAAATATGTCAATATTGAATTATTTAAATGATTTTGAAGAAAGTCAATATCGTTACAAATTGTTGCAATTCTTAAAATTTCATTATTTAATGTACTATGTTTTATATTATATATTAATGTTGTGTTACCCAACTGCTATAGAACTGCTATGCTATCAGATTTCTGCCCTTAACTCCTCTACCCAAAATAGCAGCGGGGCCAAATACATGCTAATGATGTATTTCTTCTGATAAAACTATCTAATATCTTATTCTAATACAAAGTATATTATTTATTATCCATCCATAAAAATTTGCCACATAAGAGTTTAAATTTATTCTTTATATTATTGTGTTGATTTATATATTTTACTATTTTCTGCCTGATGTTATTTTTATAGTAACCTAGTTTAAAATATGTATCTATAAAATTATTTAAATGATTTTGAAAAAAGTCAATATCATTACATATTGTTGCAATTCTTAAAATTTTATTATTTAATGTATTATATTTTATATTATATGGTATGCATGTCATCTTTATGATATAAATTTAAAGTAGCTTTTATTGATGTTAATTTAATGTTCATATCTAGATATACACCTCCTTTATCATCAATATTAGTTTTATTAAAGATAAGACTATCTGAATAAACGCATTTTCATGCATTGACTAATAAATAACAGACGTTGTATCAGAATAGGAATTATAGGTCATCAGGAGTAACTGCTATTTTATCGGGTTTCGGCCCCTAACTCCTCTATCCAACATAGCAGCGGGGCCAAATACATGCTAATGATGTATTTCCTCTGATTAAACTATCTAGTATCTTATTCTAATACAAAGTATATTACAGAGTATTTCATTATTATAGACCCCTTTTTGCATTATTATAGACCCCTTTTTGCATTATTATAGACCCCTTTTTGCATTATTATAGACCCTTATTTGCATTATTATAGACCCCTATTTGCATTATTATAGAACCCTTTTTGCATTATTATAGACCCCTTTTTGCATTATTATAGACCCCTATTTGCATTATTATAGACTCCTCCTTCAGATTGCTTTGGTTCATGTTATTTTTTACGAATAGCCATAATATAATTTTAAAACTAAAAATATAAAAAGGTATTCAATTTAAATAAAATCAGCATGTACAATTGCTTGTAAAACCCATCTTCTCATATGTTCAAAGTATCCAGTCATTATGAAGTTATCATTTGTAACTATGTCATTAATTACACCAACTTTTTGATAGGTTTAATATAGAAGACATGTCCTTAAAGGTTAAGTCCTTTCCCTGCTGATTGAGAAAACATTATATAATGTTTCTGGTAATCACTTGTCTTTTTTTACGTGTTTCTTCTTCATGTTCTCTGCTGGTTTTTGAATTTTGAGTATTCATTCTTGGGTAAAATTTTTATTTAAATATAAACCAAAGCAACCTGAAGGAGGGGTCTATAATAATGCAAATAGGGGTCTATAATAATGCAAATAGGAGTCTATAATAATGCAAAATGGGGTCTATAATAATGCAAATAGGGGTCCATAATAATGCAAAAAGGGTTCTATAATAATGCAAATAACGGTCTATAATAATGCAAATAGGGGTCTATAATAATGCAAATAGGGGTCTATAATAATGCAAATAGGGGTCTATAATAATGCAAAAAGGGGTCTATAATAATGCAAAAAGGGGGTCTATAATAATGAAATACTCTGTATTTATTATCCATCCATAAAAATTTGCCACTTAAGAGTTTATATTTATTCTTTATATTATTGTGTTGATCTATATATTTTACTATTTTCTGCTTGATATTATTTTTATAGTAACCTAGTTTAAAATATGTATCTATTAAATTATTTAAATGATTTTGAAGAAAGCCAATGTCATTACATATTGTTGCAATTCTTAAAATTTCATTATTTAATGTATTATATTTTATATTATTTTATATTATATGGTAGCGACAATTTAAGTACGCCTCCTGATCGGCCTGCCGCAAGGTCTGTCACCAGGAGGGTGTCCGCGTTTATCTCATCCCGCAGTTGGTTTACTGCGAGGAGTTTCCAGCGGCACCACAAGGATGAACGGAAAAACCCCAAGAAACCTCTTCATGCAAAAATGTTTCTTGTAAATCTAATTATGTTATGCTTCAGAACATAAATTAATAGCAAAAAGCTAAATTGCCAATATAGTTTAATGTATTAAAATTATTATCTTAAAATTTCATTATTTAATATTTTACTATTTTCTTTTTATTTTTAGAAAGAAAATAGTAGATTTTTCTTTTTAGTTTAAAATATGTATCTATTAAATTATTTAAATGATTTTGAAGAAAGCCAATATCATTACATATTGTTGCAATTCTTAAAATTTCATTATTTAATGTATTATATTTTATATTATATGGTATGCATGAATGCTCATGCAAAAATATGTTTCTTGTAAATTTAAATATGTCATCTTTACGATATAAATTAATAGTAGTTTTAGTTAATGTTAATTTAATGTTCATATCTAGATATACACCTTCTTTATCATTATATTGGTTTTGTTAAGAAAAAGGCTTTCTGGATAAATTTGTTCCCTAATTGAATAAAAATTATTAGAATTAAATACACATATATCATTGTATTATATATATTACATATATTATTGTATTACATATATCATTTTATTATCCATCCATAAAATTTTTATATCATTTTCAATTTTATAATATTTTAAATATCCGATAATGATTTTAAATTTATTTTTTATATTGTGTTGATTTATATATTTTACTATTTTCTGTTTAATTTTATTTTATAGTAACATAGTTTAAAATATGTATCTATTAAATTATTTAAATGATTTTGAAGAAAGCCAATATCATTACATATTGTTGCAATTCTTAAAATTTCATTATTTAATGTATTATATTTTATATATGGTATGCATGAATGCTCATGCAAAAATATGTTTCTTGTAAATTTAAATATGCTATCTTTACGATATAAATTAATAGTAGTTTTAGTTAATGTTAATTTAATGTTCATATCTAGATATACACCTCCATTATCATCAATATTAGTTTTATTAAAGATAAGACTATCTGAATAAACGCATTTTCATGCATTGACTAATAAATAACAGACGTTGTATCAAAATAAGGATTAGAGGTCATCAGGAGTAACTGCTATTTTATCAGATTTCGGCCCCTAACTCCTCTACCCAACATAGCAGCGGGGTTAAATACATGCTAATGATGTATTTCCTCTGAAATAACTATCTAGTATCTTATTCTAATACAAAGTATATTATTTATTATAATATTTTAAATATCCGATAATGATTTTAAATTTATTCTTTATATTATTGTGTTGATTTATATATTTTACTATTTTCTGCTTGATGTTATTTTTATAGTAACCTAGTTTAAAATATGTATCTATTAAATTATTTAAATGATTTTGAAGAAAGCCAATATCATTACATATTGTTGCAATTCTTAAAATTTCATTATTTAATGTATTATATTTTATATTATATGGTATGCATGAATGCTCATGCAAAAATATGTTTCTTGTAAATTTAAATATAATAATTGTTTAATTTAATCGTTTTATTTTCTTTTATTGATATATACTTTTTGTATCACTAATCTTCGTCTTTTATTTGTATTATTGTCATCTTTATGATATAAATTAGTAATAATTTTAATTGATGTCAATTTTATGTCAATTTTAACATGTTCCTTGAATATACACTGGGATTTGAATATTTAAAAAGATGAATATTTAAAACTATAAAATTATTCCCATTAATTATTTATATTTAAAATACGATGTTACCATGCAGTAACTAAAAGTTAATTAAACTAACTCCTTAAGTGTCACATTTATAAAATGAGATTTATAACACTTATTTCAAATAAAAATTAAAGTGAACTAATTTAAAAATTAAATACTAAGTAAAAAAATTAAATTTAAATTTATTTTAAAAATAAATAAATTATTGAATAAAATAAAAATATCTAATGGGCATTTTTACGTATATTCGAATATGCAAATATGCTGGAAGTATCGGGTGTTTTGCTTTATTTTTTCACTTTATGCTAAGTGGATAATGAGTTGTTACCAGTAAGATTATGATGACATTTCATAATTATAAGCGAATAATAATTATCATGATTATATCATAATTAATATCATAATTATCATGATTAAAGCAAATTCTTTCTAACAAAATTATAAAATTTTAAAAAGCAAAATGAAAAATTCGTAAATCGTCTAATATGACTACTAAGTCTTATTATACCAATATTAGTCTAATACGCTCATAGCATTTACTGTATTAATATAACATATATTTATCTGTTATAATAATATATAAACTAATAATATTTATTATTTATTATAAACTACCGGAAACCAGAATTAGTTGAAGATATTGTTCGCTTCGGTCTTGAAATAGTCGGACTAACTTCTCTTTACGATTCTGGAACTAAACTTTTGGATCAAGGCTCGACCTTGAACTATTCGGGAGTTACCAACGGAAAGCGACGAGATGCGGGTGTGGGGATACTTACAAGTCCCCGGTTGTCGTTCATGGTAGAGAGGTTTAACCCAGTGAATGAAAGGATGGCGTCTATGATACTTTTAGTCAAAGAGGGAAATGGGATTACTGCTGTGTGTGCGTATGCTTCAAGCATTATCTCGGAATACGCAGCCTTCGTTGAAGATCTTCAGGCTCTGCTTGATAGTACTCCTGTTGGAGATTCTCTAGTTCTATTGGGTGACTTCAATGCTCATGTTATTCGCGACAGTTGCACTTAAAAGGGAGTGTTCGGAGGGGGAACGGACTTTCTGATCTGAATGCGAGTGGTGTTGAATTAATGCACTTTTGTTCTCGTAACAATTTGTGCATAACCAACACCTTGTTTGAGCAAGAGGAAATCCATAGATGCATATGGAATCAGGATTCTTTCAGTCAATGATCAATGATCAATTTTGCAATCGTTTCATCTGATCTGCGACGTGATGTTCTGGACACTCGTGTGAAGAGAGGGGCTGAGCTGTCAACAGTTCACTACCTTGTAGTTAGTAAGCTTAGATGGTGGCAGGATCAGATGCTAGACAAGCCGGGTAAACCCAAACGTTGTGTGAAGGCGTGCTGGAAGCGTCTAGCAGATGTTTTCGTCAAAGAACGTTTTTCTGGCTACATCCGGTAAGACTTCTCTTGGTTGCCAGAAGAGGTAATGATCATTGATCAGAAATGGGAGATGTTCAGATACTCGCTTGCCAATGCAACTGTTAAAAGTTGTGGATCGAAGTCATTAGGTGCTTGTCGCGGAGGAAATACTCGAACTGCTTGGTAGACACCAACTGTTAGAGATTTTGTCCAAAAGAAGAAACTGGCTTATAAAGCAACTTTGTCAGATAAATCAGTGGAAGCTGTAGACAAGTACCGAAAGGCAAAGATAGCTTTAGCTCGAGCAGTTACCGAAGCGAAGAAGTCGTCTTGAGAGAATTTTGAAGAGAACTTGGAACTTGATTATAGGACAGCTTTGAAGATTTTCTGGAGGACGATCAGGAACCTTCGTGTTGGAAAGCAGAAAACTCTTCAAAATGTTTATGACAAGACAGGATCTATGCTGACCTACATTGAAGAATTTCTTGATTGTTGGAAAGAGCATTTTAGGAGTCTCGTTAATCCGATCGATATGCCTTCTATTGTAGAAGTAGAGCCTTTATAACTAACGAAAGGGCTCATATCTTTGGAAGAGGTCATTACTGTTGTTAAAAACTTCGTAATGACAAGTCTTCTGGAATAGACAAGATTCGACATGAAACGTTAAAGGCTTTCAGCGTCGTTAGCATGAAGTAGCTTATACGGATCTTCAATGTTGTATTAAAGTCGGGCAAGGTTCCTAGTGAGTGGCGAACTGTGGTGGTACAGATCTTTAAGGAAGGTAACCGAAGAGTGTGTTCTAATTATCGGGGCATTACTCTTCTTAGCCAAAGTGGTAAGCTATTTGCTAGGATTCATGAGTTAAGGATACGGCCTATAGTTGAGGGACAGCTGCAATAGGAGCAATGCGGCTTTCGTCCAGGTCGTGGAACTACGGATCAGCTCTTTACTCTCTCAACTATCCTTGAACGGTTATGGGACTTCGCTCAACCGGTCTACATGTGCTTTGTAATTTTGGAGAAGGAGTTCGACCGAGTTCCATGAGAGAGGTTGTTGGAGGTACTAAGAAGTATGGGATACCACACTATCTTCGGGTAGCTGTGGCTTCTCTGTATGAACAAAGTATGAGTTGTGTTCGTGTTCTAGGTAGGAAGTCTGAATCATTTTCAGTGGGCGTTGGGTTTCATCTAGGTTGTCCTTTGTCTCCACTTTTGATCCTTGTTTACATAGACAAAATTTCGAGACGGGCTGATCTGAAGGATGTCGGTCTTCAGTTCGATTACATCAAGAAACACTCTATGCTTTTTGTAGATGACGTTGTTTTGTTGGGTTCTTGTCATGAGCAATTACAATGCCTACTATATCGATTCACGATGGAACGCCAAGCGGCAGATATGTTGGTTAGTACCTCCAAGACTGTCTCTATGTATTCGTCTCAAATTCAGATGCCAATGTCAATCTGGATTGGGGAAAATGTTCTTCCTGATGTGGATGATTCAAGTATCTTGGGGTATTATTCTCGAGGGACGGCAGGAACATCAAGAAGATTGAGAAGCGGATTTGTGCAGCTAACTTAGCAATGCGTTCTTTGTACAGGTATGTCGTGGTGAAGCGGGAGTTGAGTGTTCGGGCGAAGCTTCCGGTTTACCACGCAATATTCATTCCTATCTTAACCTATGGTCATAAGCTTTGGGTTATGACCGAAAGGATAATGTCTCGGATACAGGCGCTTAAAATGAGGTTCTTTCGTTATATGACCGATCTTAGCCTTAGAAATAAGGTTAGGAATTCTGTAATACGGAATTGACTCGAAGTAAAGTTGCTGCTTCTCTACATCAAAGAAAGTCAGCTGAGGTGGCTAGGACACGTCCTTAGGATGTCTAGGGATCGCCTTCCTCGTAGGGTTTTCCAGGCCGGACTCTCTGGAAAGATACCTCGAGTTAGACCTCGATACCGGTGGAGAGATCAAATCTCGAAACTGGCCGAAGACCGCCTTGGGGTATCTGAAAGAGAACTTTGGTCTGTCGCACAGGATCGCGATGTCTGGAGTAGTTTGGTTCGTGCACTGCCTCCACGATCCGACACCCGAACCGATGGTTGACAGGAAAAAATATATATTATTTTTTTCTTTTCAAGAAATTGTTGTTGTTACTGGAAATCAACTATTATCGATATTACCTTAAAAACAATCACTATTCATCATACGTCTGAGGATAACTGCTGTTATCCTCAGACGTAGTATAAGGATAAACTACGTCTAAGTTTAATATTTTATTTAACTTAGATGAGCTGTTTTATATTCAGATTTAGCACCGTTAATGAGTAAATTACAAACTTATTTAATTGAATCGATCGCCACCAACATCAAAAATTACGGCATCTAAAGTTTTGTTTTAAACTCATTTAAGGCAGAAAATTATTTATTGAACGACAGATTATTAATGCATACAAAGCTGATGAGATTAGCTAACAGTGTCTATGTATTTTATACTATTTATAAATTAAAAATAATGTTAAATAAACATTAAGTAATAAATTAATAGATAATATTAACTAATTAAATAATAAATAATTATTAAAATAATCAAAATTTAATAATTATAAATAATTCTTATAAGATTTTTATAATTTATATCAAGTTAAAATAAAAAATTGAAATTTAAAATAAGAGTCAATTTTTATGAATTGGCTAATAAATAATAGACGATGTATTCGAATAAGGAGTAGATGTCATCAGGAAGAACTGCTATGTTATCAGGTTACGGCTTTTATTCCTCGACCCAGCATGGCGGTAGGGCCAATGGTATTGACGTATTTCCTGTGATAAAATGTGCTTACTTAGTATTTCCTCTGATGAAATTTAATCATCAAATGTATCTTATTCTAATATAAAGTATATTATTTATTATCCTTGATAAATTTTCCCCTTAAGAGCTTAAATTTATCTTTAATAAAATTTTATGATTTATATATCAACAAATATAACATTTGCTACAATATTTAATGATATTCAATTATATTTTGTTGATTTATATATAAAAAAGTTATCTGATTTTAAAAAAGTCAAATTACACAAACTCTGGAGCTAAGTCGGTTCATTTAATTGAAGTGTTTCAAGAATACGTAGAAATCGTTCATCAACAAAACATTGTATTTAGGGGTTCGATGGAATATCTAATCGGATCTACTCGTATGACACCACAATTTCAAGTTTTTCTAAACAGCAATAGATTTTAAAAATATGTGTTTATAGGTTCTACTATTTCATCAACCAATACTTAAATCGAAAGTTGCTTCATTGTAGATAAAATTCTTCTTTGTTGAAAATTCGCAGTAGCTGAAAATATTTCATTCCATGAAATATTTGGTGCCGAAAACATTTAACATAGCAGTTCCTCCTGATGACCTATAATCCTTATTCTGATACATCGTCTGTTATTTATTAGTCAATTCATAAAAATGAATTTTATTTTAAATTTCAATTTAAAATTTTAACTTGATATGAGTAATATAAAATCTTAAAATTATTAAAATTATTAATTATAATTATAAATAATTATAAAATTATTTATAATTATTTATTATCTAATTTAGTTTGATTCATTTATTTACTTTTTTAATTTTTTAATGTTATTAAATAAGTAGACTCAGTCAGCTGATTTGATTTATATAATTTTAGATTCCAAAATAATAAAGGTATAGTTTTATTATCTAATTCAACCTTAATACAATTTTTTACTTATGTAAAAATTATTTATTTAATAAAAATTATTATTAATTTTTTATAATAATTTAATAATAATTTGAAATTCACGATAATCATTCTATATTAGATTACATTGAATAGATCACAGAAATCTATAAAAGTATCACAGTTGATGTTACAGTTACATGACTATACACGTTATTACAGAAATCTATGCAGATAAGTAAAGGTTACATCAACAGTTCAATTTCTCAAAGCAACACATTCCTTCAAAGCAACACTTAGCTTTATAAGTTTTTTCAATTTTATTTAATTGAAAAAATTTATTCAATTTTTTAAAATTTATTAATTTTTTGTCCAGTTTACTTTAAGACTTCAACTTATTGTGAAAAAGCTAAAAATTGTCTGAATAAAATATTTAAAATGCAGGCTATTGGAATAAATCTCCAATACTAACAATAACTCTATGCTAGGATTAATTATATAAACAAGCTGCTAATCAAATAATAAAAAGTTCGATTAAACTCGTGAAAAGTGAGTACACGCGTTCATTCAACAAATTTATTTTCAAAATTCAAAATCATTGTTCTAAATATATATTATCTTGAGAACAACGACATTAACAAGGATATTTAAACGGACACGAAACAATAAAACAATATCCGTAGCAATGCCGATACGGAATTAGCTATTTTAGTGATAAACCGACATCTTTTATAATTTTATTAAGTTTTGTAAAAAATTCTTTATTACATTTTTGGAATTCTAGCCACAAACTTTATTAAACAATAATTATTTTAAAATAATCGATTTTATTATTTCAACTAAGTATAATGCAGTTGCATAGTTCAATCAATATAGACTCATAACTACACCAATAGTCGCATAGCTAAATCAATATACTTGCATATTTAAAATTCGAAAGTTAAATTCGAAGCATCTATTAACTACTGGGAGTTGTATATTATTATATAATATTTGATTATATAAATAATACATTATATATTATCTTAAGTATTATTATAATCTATTATATATTATCATATTAAATAATATTATATTAATATTATTTATATTAATATATTTATGCGAATATATTAATATAAATATTGCCAGGATATATAATTTTATAAAATTATAAAATATAAAATTATATAGTAATTTTATATTATCATATTTTATATAATATATGATTTTATATTAATAATATATTATATATATTATCTTATATATATTTATAATCTATTATATATTATCATATCTAATATTATTAATATTTTTTAATTATTATACAGAAATAACACACAAATAGAAAATGCAAATGGTAGGTAATGGGATCCTCATACGATTGTCATTGTATTTCCGTTATTTGTTTTTTAATATATTATTTCATATTATCATGTTTAATAATATAATATTAATATTATAAACGATCACCCAATTAATAAAAACAATTAATACATTAATCAAATAATATTAAATTAATTTATATATTTTTAAAAACATTTTAAATAAAAAATTTAGTTTAATTCAAAGTTGTAAATCTTTGAATTTTGGGTTTTTATAAAAAAAGTCATTAATACCAATTGAGTGCACTGCATGGATTTCATTTCTTTTTACAATCCTGTTAACGTTCATTTTAATTAATATTTATCCTGATAGTATCATACTTTTCATAAAGAGCAATATATAAATGTAATTATTTAATTTGCTACTTCCTTCTGATGTTATTGCGTCCATTCATTCTTATTATAATGATTTAATCTTTTTAAAAAAATAAAATAAAAATAATGATTTTATTTTTCTTTTAAAAACAATTTTGCTAAAAGCAAATCATCTTAAAAAAGAAAGACGAGACGGGGTCCACTGACATGATTTTCAACATGCACGCGTTGTTGTGTCTCCGTTGAATTTCAGCGCTAATTCGTTGTAATAGAAATCTACTTGCACCAGGCTCTTGAGTAATTTTTCTAATCGAGTCCCGAGAACGCCCAGAAACTCAATTGCAGATTCGCCGGGATAACAGAGAATATATACCGCAACCGGGACAAGCTCGCTGTCCAGTTCTATGTATTTGGGGCGCTTGCGATGTTGGGCTTCAGAGGGCGCGGCATTTGCTGAATTAATCAGAGTTGCTCACCAGCTCTGCGCTAGAGGATTGAGACATGTGTAATTCCAGACATGAAGATGATCGGAGCTTTATGGGACTAAGGGCACACCGTCGGCCCTTTTACTCTCGTTCCTACAGAGTCCTGGAGGCTCAAGACTTGCGGAAACGCCTGCAATACAGAGGGCTTCAGTATCAAATTGTTTACTGCCGCATGACGTCTGTGACGCGATTTAAATTTGCGGCAGTTAGAGTGTGAAATGGATCAGGCATGGATCCAAATGGGCATTTAAACGAGCTGCGAGGTGTCTAACAAAGTCTAAGGCCGATTGACAAAGAGAATGAGGTATCGTCGAACTTGGTTCTAAACGCGGATGCTGGATTTGCCTCCAACAAATCCCACTAAACTCGCTCTTTGTAGATAGTAAACGAATTTTGTCAACCAAATGGGGGAGAATAGTCGACCAGCTATGATAGTTGCGTGGCAACTATCATAAAACAGATTCAAACAGTCTTTGAGTTTGTTTTTCCTCTGGTGGATCTAATGCAGTTTGCCGGCGCCAAATGGAAGAGACGGAATGATCAACATCGTGTAAAAAAGGTTCTGGATTGATTTAGGATTTCTCCAAAATTGCAGTTACATTCCCGATCGAGGCGAATAACGAGGTGACGAAGGCTGAAACTGCAAATTCGCATGCAGATTGTAAACCGAGGTCAGCAAAATGAATTGGTATGAGCGCCTTAATAGCCGTTAGCCCATCGATTTTTACGTTTAGTCTCCCTGGCAATTCGCAACTGCAACTCATCGAAATTTCTCAGGAGGTCAGGGAACTCATAGCATGGTGAGGCTCTGAGAATATGCTCAATGGGTGAAAGACTTAACGCACTGGACATCAGGATGAGTTCATCCTGACACCGGAGCAAAGATAACTGCTTACACATATATCATAGCTGAGTTAATGCGACCTAAAGTCGTGTTCGGATGTGATCACCTCCAGATATTGGGCACCCGAGAAGCGATGCCTTACTTCGGGAAATATAACTAAGTTCAGGCAAAAGTCGTTTTAGATCCCGAAAAGTATCAGACTGTTGCTGACCAGCTCGCATTTAGCTGCGTTTAATTTAAAATCCAGTTTTTTTACTTCTGGATAGTATGTGCAACACGTCACAACAGTGAAGATCGTATATTCCAACCAAGGTCTCGTTGTCCAAATACCGAGTATCAAATGGAGACTTCAAGCTGTGTGTTAAGAAATTAATGGTAAGTGAGTATAAAAAGGGTCCAAGAGAGTATCCTTGCTGGACACGATTGCTAAAAGAAATTACCCTAATGCCGAACATAAGTGATGAGTTGGACTTAGTAATACCGTTCTTATTTTATTTTTAAGAATGAAAAATATTTAAATAAAAATTATAATTTATAATTTATCAATTATTATTGATAAAAAGCAAACAAATAATACGGGAATCGCAAATTTTATTTTGAAAACCTAATATTGTAGAATATATATATACTTAACGTTAAAATAAGTCTTTATAAGCTATTGATGAAAATATCATGAAATTTATTATTTAAAATGACATCATTATAATTATATATTTGTGTCATTTCAAGGGAAAAATAATATGTGTATATTATTATTTAATATTATAATCTATTATATATTATTTATACTTCAGGTCTATTGCCAGACGGCAGTTTTGACCGATCACAGATTACTAACAGAAAAAAAAATAAAAATAGAAAAATACAACGGATAGATAAAAATACATATTAGTAATCTTCGTCGAAAAACAGCTAACACCACGGGTAGTTCTCCAGCCAAGGAGTACGTTCACAACTTATCCAACGCATAAACTGTACTTTGAATGATTATGCATAAGATTTGCTCACAATGTTATCAGGCAGAGGATTTCACGCGTTGATCGCTTAATGTGAAAGTCGGAAATGTATGGACATTTTCCTATTAATATTATAATAATATTAATATTATTTAAATATTTAAATTTAATATTAGAGCATATTTTGAAGGCTCTAAAGTAAAGCTGCAGTTTTCCAAACTTTGAAAACTTTGAGATATTGCAGATATGCGTTTTTTAAATATACGTTTTTCGAAAAGTACGACATAATTAGTTTGAAATTGTGGTTTGTTATAACTATATACGTTTATTTCAAATCCTTGTTCAAGTAAATCAAAGCTAATTAACATTATTTCTCTTGTATAATATGCATTTATAATTTCAAAGATCAAAATTAATAGATTTAATTATATTTTATTAATAAATTAATTGAATGATTAGACGAAACTCGTTTACAGATTTTGTGAGGGCATGCTTAGTTTACATTAATATTAGCTGTTCAAAATGTAAAGTAAATTATCAAAAATATACTTATTGATTATATCCTCAGCAGCTGTTTGAGTAGACACTTCTATATTCATTGATTGTCTAGTTGATTTAAAATTATCCGATCTTCTGAGAAATGGCGATTGCACAGCTTTAGTGATTTCTGCACTTTTACATCTTCCATATCGACGAGAATTATGTGCGCGGAATAAATTTAACTCAAGAAGTAACTCCGTGTTTAAGGAAATGAAGTTCGGTCTTCTTCTCTAATCGCTTTAGTTTATTCTAGAATTCAACGAACATCACCAAATGTATGTTAATAAAATCATAGTAATTTAAATTATTCCCTAATTGGAATGAATACCCTCTCTCTATTGAGAGTAAGTTCATTTTCAAATAAGCAAACTATTATATTTAGATCTAAAATACATGTTTTTAAAGTATTTTGGGAGTGTGACCTACACCGTAATATATAATTATCTGATTAATTACAGTGTGCTAACTTATCTTGTTATAGAAGTCATTTTACCCACACTAGAACAGTAATAATTTAGCTGAATTATTTTTTTATTAAAATTAATTTATATTTTATTATAAATAATAAAATATTTTATTATATTTTATAATACATTATAATAATCGGTCTTAATTATTAAAAATTCAGAGATGAAAAATTTTAAATTACAGTCTAAGGAACATAACTCGAGAATACAAATATTTTATTTGTATGGTAATTCATTTAATAAAATTAGAAAAAAAATTAAAAACATTTAATTCTAATTGTTTCGTAACTTTTGCTTTTTATTATCTTAAACGAAATGGCTGCTACTTCTTAAAATTGTGCTCTTCATGCTTATCAACTTTCCATGTCAATTTTACAACGTTGAAATATCGGTTTACAACTAAAATACCCAAAGGAGTGAAATCAATCTTGCTAATATCCTCATATATTTGTGATTAAGGGTTATAAGAAAATGAAAATTCAATGATACTGAATGATAAGGTACAGAATGACAAATCAATAAAATATAACAAAAATATCATGCAGATGTTTGTATATGCAGATTCAATATTTCAATTTATAGAAAAATATTTTAATAAATAATGGACTTAAATAAATTACCTCTAGATCTTGAATTAAAATTTCGCTTGTTCCTTTGAGATGTTCATGTCTCTTAAATAAAATGATAATATCAAAATTACATTTAGAATGGCAGTTTTAGTACAACAGTTCTATTAATAAGTTTTGGCTAGGACCCGCAATAAATTTACTATCATTTGTTTGTTCAAATACCTTTGAATATCTTAAATTTCGAAATTTAATGAAAAATTTATGAATTCCAAAAATGTAATAAAAAAGTTTGCTACAAAATCTAATAAAATTATAAAAGTTGTCGATTTATTACTAAAATCACAAAACTACATGTATGTATCCATAGAATATTTAAAAAAGATTTATTTTTACGTGGCAAATGCTTGCCGGCACACGCTTATATGACCACAACAACAAATAATAAAAATCTAAATCATGTGTCGAGAAGGTGGGTACGGAGGCGGCATTTGAATGAGAGCGAGGCGGACGTCGAGTGGGAGCTAATTCCAGGTTAGTGAGGCGGCGACGAGGAAGAATCGAAGACCGTAGTTGTTAGAGTAATTGAGAACGTAGAGTAAGCGAGAATTACGAGAACGCAGTGATAGCGAGGTGGGGCGAGTGTTGTCTAAGAAAGGAAGGTTGATGAACGATGGGTAGCCGACAGTCGATGAGACGAAAAGCTACGAAAAGAAGGCGGAGTTTGATGCGGATGTGGATGGTAGGCCAGGAGAGTTGGGCAAGATATGTGGATGTGTGGTCAAATCGACGGAGACGTAAGAGTATTCGAACGGCGGAGTTGGTGCTGCGTTTTAGGGGTAGGATTATGGATTTTGGAGAATTGGCGAAAAGGATGAGGCAGTAATCGATTTTAGGGATAAGAAGCGATGAAAGAAAAAACATACAGGGGCGAAAGTCGATAAGAGGACGGATACGGCGGATGTCACGGAGAATTAAGTAAGACGAGCGGAGATAAAGGACATAAAGAACATATCAGGTCCTGATCAAAAAATTGCTGTAGGGAGATCAAGTAAAACCGCTAATATAAGTGGGCTCAGAGGATCGCATTACAAAACACCATGATCAGCTATAAATGGCGCCGAGACGCTTAGACCTTCGGAGACTCAGACGATTTGGTTGTAGAACCGAGTATATAAGATGCAGAAATCGGACATTAACAAGAAATTTGTTAGAAATTTGTTTCTGAGTAGAATCATCACGATTAAGTGAAAACAAAAGCTCGTTCGAAATCTATGAATATAGAGTATGGCGAAATATGCTTCCGAAAACAGCCATCAACTTCATCACGCACAATCTTTATAACACCTGAAGTAGACTGGGGTGGCGAAAATTATATTGCTCTTTAATCAGAAGATATCCTCGATGGCTAATTTAGCACATATGCATAACTTGCCTGAGTAACTTATAGGAGTGATTAAGAAGATCAATTCATTTTTTATAAAACTACATGCATAGAATCCATAGAATAAGGAAAAAAATTTATAATACAATATAATTTAAGGAGTATATATCCTGACAATATTACTATAAATAATATTTATAATATATTATTAAATATGATAATATATAATAAATTATAATAACATATAATAGATTATATGCAATCTATTAATATATATTAATAGATTATATATTATAATCTATTATAATCTTTATTATGTATTAATATATTATATATTATATATTAATTTCAAAAAAATTAACGGCATTCCAAAAAAATAGTAGTTGTGAGTCAC
>WNNJ02000177.1:0-103281 GCA_012934845.2 Pomphorhynchus laevis
TATATTAAAATAAATGATATATTATTACAATATATATAAATATATTTTAAAAATATATTTTATACAAATAAATATATTTTATTCTAAAAATATACATTAGAAATATATATTACAGCTTTTATGGATTAAAGTTTAGCAAAATTGTTGCTTTCAAATATAAATATATATATATATTTTAATGAAAACTTTATTTAGAAAAAATGGAATTACTTAAACAGCTACAGGAAATTGAGGAGGAAATTGCTCGGAAACGTCGAAACAAGCAAAAGTGACGGAAAATGAAACGAAAACGCTTTGTCGATGTTTTTAGTTTTCTATATCAAACATTGTGATCATTGGAGGTAATGTTTGATCTCCAGATTATCGAACAACACATATGTTGTGTAAATATTATAATTCTTTGGATGGAATTATTTGTTAAATAGCAAAAACCAGTTCGTTATTCCTAATTCAAAATCATATATTTGCTGATTATGATATATAAAAAAAACAATTTTCTGTTTGCAAACATGTTCTATTCAATTAATGTAACCATTTTTCTAATTAATTGCTAAATTATTTTAATAGGTAAAGAAAAACATATTCTGAAGGCATCAAATCGTCAATAAATTGCAAATTTATCGATGTTTGTGTTATAAATTTTTTACCAGTGATATTTTTTGTATTAGTGATGTTTGTGTTAATGGATTCTTGTAAAAACAACCATTAAATTCATTTATCATTTTTAAAAACTGATTAGTTTTTCTTAAGTTTGCTATATTATGACATTAGTGAGTGTTTACTAACACTCATTAGCAGCTGAATTTGTATTGTCTATAAAGAATTAGTTTAGTTCATTTAAAGTTGAATTGATGACAAAGAAATACATTAATTATACAACTATATGAAATATATGTTGAATTACACCAATGTGTAGCACAGTTAGGCGTCCGACTCTAGCAACCATAAACACTTCATCTCATAAATTTAATTTTTAGAGCATTAATTCTCAAAATTTATTAAGAAATAATTCTAAATCCATACTTATTAATTAGAAAACTTAGTTCATCATTTATTTTGAAAGATAAAATTGTGATATAAAAGTCATATCATATATAAAAGTGGCCTATATATCTAGGCCACTTTTATAAAGATATAAAAGTGACCTAGATAAAAGCAATATAAATAATTAATGTATTAAAGGGAAGTAACTTGCACATTAGAAATTATAAATAGGTGTATATCCAGTAAATAAAACATTATTTTATAGTATATACTAAAATTACATAAAAGTCCAATTAGTTCAGGTTTATTCGATTCATATTCTTAAATCCGATAACACATTGCTATTGAGGTATTGCCATATATTGGCACATTGCTATAGTCTATATTTAGGTTCCTTTTTATCTATTTATAGATTATATCTATTTTCTTTCTATCTGTTCCCATAAAGTATTTGAAATACTTCATGTATATATGAAGAAACTGTTTTAAAAAACTTATCGGTTTTTTAAAACAATATATTTCAAAAATATTTTTGAATATTTTTGAAATTATGAACTTTACTCCGGTATTTAAATCTAAAGAACGTTTTAGAAAGAACATTTTATAAAGAACGTTTTAGAAAGATTAACTTATCAAAATAACGTTTTATAAACGTTTTTCTTTAAGTAAAACGTTTATAAACGTTTATAAACGTTTTAGAGAGATTAACTTATCAAAAGAACGTTTTATTAACGTTTTTCTTTAAAGCGTTCGTTTTAAAACGTTCTTTCTAAACTAAGGAACATTTTATAAAGAACGTTTTAAAAAGATCAACTTATCAAAAGAATGTTTTATAAACGTTTTTCTTTAAAGCGTTCGTTTTAAAACGTTCTTTCTAAACTAAGGAACATTTTATAAAGAACGTTTTATAAACGTTTTTCTTTAAAGTGTTCGTTTTAAAACGTTCTTTTTAAACTAAGAAGCATTTTATAAATAGCGTTTTAGAAAGATTAACTTATCAAAAGAACGTTTTATTAACGTTTTTCTTTAAAGCGTTCGTTTTAAAACGTTCTTTCTAAACTAAGGAACATTTTATAAAGAACGTTTTATAAACGTTTTTCTTTAAAGTGTTCGTTTTAAAACGTTCTTTCTAAACTAAGGAACATTTTATAAAGAACGTTTTATAAACGTTTTTCTTTAAAGTGTTCGTTTTATAACGTTCTTTCTAAACTAAGGAACATTTTATAAAGAACGTTTTATAAACGTTTTTCTTTAAAGTGTTCGTTTTAAAACGTTCTTTCTAAACTAAGGAACATTTTATAAAGAACGTTTTATAAACGTTTTTCTTTAAAGTGTTCGTTTTAAAACGTTCTTTTTAAACTAAGAAGCATTTTATAAATAGCGTTTTAGAAAGATTAACTTTTCAAAAGAACGTTTTATTAACGTTTTTCTTTAAAGCGTTCGTTTTAAAACGTTCTTTCTAAACTAAGGAACATTTTATAAAGAACGTTTTTTAAACGTTTTTCTTTAAAGTGTTCGTTTTAAAACGTTCTTTCTAAACTAAGGAACATTTTATAAAGAACGTTTTATAAACGTTTTTCTTTAAAGTGTTCGTTTTAAAACGTTCTTTTTAAACTAAGAAGCATTTTATAAAGAACGTTTTAGAAATATTAACTTATAAAAAACGTTTTATAAACGTTTTTCTTTAAAGCGTTCGTTTTAAAACGTTCTTTCTAAACTAAGGGACATTTTATAAAGAACGTTTTATAAACGTTTTTCTTTAAAGTGTTCGTTTTAAAACGTTCTTTCTAAACTAAGAAGCATTTTATAAATAACGTTTTAGAAAGATTAACTTATCAAAAGAACGTTTTATTAACGTTTTTCTTTAAAGTGTTCGTTTTAAAACGTTCTTTCTAAACTAAGGAACATTTTATAAAGAACGTTTTATAAACGTTTTTCTTTAAAGTGTTCGTTTTAAAACGTTCTTTTTAAACTAAGAAGCATTTTATAAATAACGTTTTAGAAAGATTAACTTATCAAAAGAACGTTTTATTAACGTTTTTCTTTAAAGTGTTCGTTTTAAAACGTTTTTTTCTAAACTAAGGAACATTTTATAGAGAACGTTTTATAAACGTTTTTCTTTAAAGTGTTCGTTTTAAAACGTTCTTTTTAAACTAAGAAGCATTTTATAAATAACGTTTTAGAAAGATTAACTTATCAAAAGAACGTTTTATTACCGTTTTTCTTTAAAGCGTTCGTTTTAAAACGTTCTTTCTAAACTAAGGAACATTTTATAAAGAACGTTTTATAAACGTTTTTCTTTAAAGTGTTCGTTTTAAAACGTTCTTTCTAAACTAAGGAACATTTTATAAAGAACGTGTTAGAAAGATTAACTTATCAAAATAACGTTTTATAAACGTTTTTCTTTAAAGTGTTCGTTTTAAAACGTTCTTTTTAAACTAAGAAGCATTTTATAAATAACGTTTTAGAAAGATTAACTTATCAAAAGAACGTTTTATTAACGTTTTTCTTTAAAGTGTTCGTTTTAAAACGTTCTTTCTAAACTAAGGAACATTTTATAAAGAACGTTTTATAAACTTTTTCTTTAAAGTGTTCGTTTTAAAACGTTCTTTTTAAACTAAGAAGCATTTTATAAATAACGTTTTAGAAAGATTAACTTATCAAAATAACGTTTTATAAACGTTTTTCTTTAAAGTGTTCGTTTTAAAACGTTCTTTCTAAACTAAGGAACATTTTATAAAGAACGTTTATTAAACGTTTTTCTTTAAAGTGTTCATTTTAAAACGTTCTTTCTAAACTAAGGAACATTTTATAAAGAACGTTTTATAAACGTTTTTCTTTAAAGTTTTCGTTTTAAAACGTTCTTTTTAAACTAAGAAGAATTTTATAAATAGCGTTTTAGAAAGATTAACTTATCAAAAGAACGTTTTATTAACGTTTTTCTTTAAAGCGTTCGTTTTAAAACGTTCTTTCTAAACTAAGGAACATTTTATAAAGAACGTTTTATAAACGTTTTTCTTTAAAGCGTTCGTTTTAAAACGTTCTTTCTAAACTAAGGAACATTTTATAAAGAACGTTTTATAAACTTTTTCTTTAAAGTGTTCGTTTTAAAACGTTCTTTCTAAACTAAGGAACATTTTATAAAGAACGTTTTATAAACGTTTTTCTTTAAAGTGTTCGTTTTAAAACGTTCTTTTTAAACTAAGAAGCATTTTATAAATAGCGTTTTAGAAAGATTAACTTATCAAAAGAACGTTTTATAAACGTTTTTCTTTAAAGTGTTCGTTTTAAAACGTTCTTTCTAAACTAAGGAACATTTTATAAAGAACGTTTTATAAACGTTTTTCTTTAAAGTGTTCGTTTTAAAACGTTCTTTTTAAACTAAGAAGCATTTTATAAATAGCGTTTTAGAAAGATTAACTTATCAAAAGAACGTTTTATTAACGTTTTTCTTTAAAGCGTTCGTTTTAAAATGTTCTTTCTAAACTAAGGAACATTTTATAAAGAACGTTTTATAAACGTTTTTCTTTAAAGTGTTCGTTTTAAAACGTTCTTTCTAAACTAAGGAACATTTTATAAAGAACGTTTTATAAACGTTTTTCTTTAAAGTGTTCGTTTTATAACGTTCTTTCTAAACTAAGGAACATTTTATAAAGAACGTTTTATAAACGTTTTTCTTTAAAGTGTTCGTTTTAAAACGTTCTTTTTAAACTAGAAGCATTTTATAAATAGCGTTTTAGAAAGATTAACTTATCAAAAGAACGTTTTATAAACGTTTTTCTTTAAAGTGTTCGTTTTAAAACGTTCTTTCTAAACTAAGGAACATTTTATAAAGAACGTTTTATAAACGTTTTTCTTTAAAGCGTTCGTTTTAAAACGTTCTTTCTAAACTAAGGAACATTTTATAAAGAACGTTTTATAAACGTTTTTCTTTAAAGTGTTCGTTTTATAACGTTCTTTCTAAACTAAGGAACATTTTATAAAGAACGTTTTATAAACGTTTTTCTTTAAAGTGTTCGTTTTAAAACGTTCTTTTTAAACTAAGAAGCATTTTATAAATAGCGTTTTAGAAAGATTAACTTATCAAAAGAACGTTTTATAAACGTTTTTCTTTAAAGTGTTCGTTTTAAAACGTTCTTTCTAAACTAAGGAACATTTTATAAAGAACGTTTTATTAACGTTTTTCTTTAAAGTGTTCGTTTTAAAACGTTCTTTCTAAACTAAGGAACATTTTATAAAGAACGTTTTATAAACGTTTTTCTTTAAAGTGTTCGTTTTAAAACGTTCTTTCTAAACTAAGGAACATTTTATAAAGAACGTTTTAGAAAGATTAACTTATATTATACTGGGGTTGTTCTTCTCACAAACTTTAGTATTTTAAGATTGATATTTTAATATAAACACCAGTATTTTATAAATAAGAATAAATAATTTATTCTTAATACTAAGAATATATTATTTTGAATTTTAATTATAAAATATATATTAGTAAAATAAATTGTAAAAATTTCTTAATAACTTTATAAAAGTGAAGATACTAACAGAAGTTAGCGAAATATCAAAGCATTTCCTAACTTTAGCCAACAAAAAGTAAATTTTTCATCTATTTAACGGTCATCATCAGAGTCGCGGCTGTAAGTAGTGTGTTCGCGATTACCTTCAGCCGGACAACGATGATCAGCTCGGCACATAACGTTGTCAGCAAATGTTACGATTTCTGGGGACGTTTCTTTCGACCGTCGTGCTTGGTGCAATATTCGTCACCAGTAAAGCAGTTCTTCACTATAGCGCTCTTTAGAGGAAACTTCTCATCGGCGTTGCTGCTATCAATAAAGATAACAGAATATGTTGCATCGCTAATTCTACTGCATAGCAGTCCGCGAATTTGCCGACTGTTTGATCACTGCTAGTTGCGCAATTCAGTGTTTGGGATTTCTGTGGCATCATGCCTACGACTGCGCCCTGTTCGTTTACTTGATCACTGCACTGTTCGCGCAATTGCTGGTAGTAAATGTCATCGGAGTCTAGCTTACTCTGTAAATCCTGAATATCGATAAGAAACGAATCCAGAACAATATGGTCTTTCTTGTCAACGTGATAAAAATTAGACGACTGAATAGGATTGATTTTCCGAAATTAAGTTTGAGTCAACAACTCTTGACTTTCGCTGGCTTATTCTGTTCCGTATCTGATGAATATTGTTGAATATCGATCTCACTAGTTTTACAAATCAAAATGCTTTGTTTAGACCGATTATCATTGATCCTTGTCACTGATACCAGTTTGTCAATTGCGGCAAAACCGTTGAAGGTATAGCTATTAATACCACGTCTCCGATATGACTTCCCGCTACGTTTACCGGGTGGCGTCGCACCCTTGCCTCTTCTTTTATCAATATTTTCTAATAGTCGTTGCTGAGTAGTCGTTATCCAAATTGTTGAGCTAGCATTAACTTCCCTTAATCGTTGCTTTCGGTTAATTTTCTTACTAGTGATGTTCTCCGAGTTATTTCCCGATGACAACCAATCAACGCACGTGTTGATTGGCTGTGATTGGCTTTTGTAATTGACTGTGAGTCAATTATGAGTTATTATGAGTCATTGTTGTAAGTCAATTGATGTTGACTTCAGCAATATCAATGAGGAAAACTGACAATAAACTTTGAAGTTTTTTCATTCTTTATGTTGTTTCTAATTTCTGACGATGCTGGTAGTTACAAAATATCAAAATAATTTTGTTGTCTTTCAATTTTACCTGATCATTCATAAAAAATACCGCAACCAAATAAATGCTTGTCAAAGCAAACTTATGACGGATGGTAAATCACGCGTTCAAGTATATAAAATAAAGTATTTGAATTTCGATCATGTTTTAAGCGGTTTAAAAATGAGTAACACAAGTTTTAATTTTGATGAAGCTTCCCATTACAAACGATTCCGATACAGATAAGTGGCCGAATATTTTATTTTATGTGATTGCAAGTAAAATCATTGTATGCTTTACAACTTTTCATTTTTACAAAATGGAAAGTTGCTCTTTTCATTTTGAGCAAAATGCTATATCTTCCAAAGAAACTTGATGGTAACTTTTTAACGAATTGTTGAGCTACTAAAATCCAATATTTAGCAAATCCAGAATTCATATTGCACACAAAGATTCCTTAATATACAATATTGCACACGAAAATACCCATATTTCTTACATTCAAATGCCGACTCCGTACCATCCTCCTCGACACATGATCTAGATGTTTGTCTTTTGTTGTTGTGGTCATGCAAGCGTGCGCCCCCACTCATTTGCCACTTAAAAATAAACATTTTTTAATAGCAAATTGTAAAGATCAACCTATCACACGTTGAGAGGCAACATATTAATAATAAAGATTTTCTTAAAATACTAACGTCTTTTTATATAACCACTAAATAAGGTTACTTCAAATAAAACATTCAGAGAAAAAAGAGAATCAAAAGTCAGCCAGTCGTCTTCATGTATCACGGCCTTAGTTCCAGCGGGATCTCAGCCCTCTAGCCAATCCAACACACCCTCTCCAACTGAACCTTCGGGGTCTTTCACTCCCCCCCCAAAGAGTTCAATCGAGGCGGACTATGTTTGTAATCGCGAGATGAGGAGCTTGAGAAACCTTAGTTTTTGCTCAGAGGGACGTCCTCTTGAACAGAAGACTAATCCCGAGATAGCCAAAGTTTGACCAAAGACGCAATTGGGTGTTCTCAATCAATGACATATGCTGAGCCCGTTTCAGGGCCCATCTAGCTCTCTTCAGGATACGTTTGAGTCTATCCAGGTCAGCTTTCGCCAACTAATTCACTGTACCGGTAAACCCCAGGTATTTTAATCGGCTTGTGAAGGTTGGGAGTGGTTGATTAGTCAATATGGAAGATAGAGCTGAGAGTGTTAGTCTTTTTAATTTTTCCTTATCAGAGGGGCGCCATGAAAGGCAACAACCCGCGATTTGGAGGAATTTAAAATAAGATTGGATATGGGTAACTTATCTTTTAATCTTAAAAAGAAACAGCTGATGCCCGAGACTACATATCTGCACCGGCATCCAGAGAACAGGACTTTTGTATCATCAGCGTATACAACTATATATATAGTTGTTCGCGTTTAAAGTTTTTGTAAAGTTCAATTGAGGCAGCAAGATAGAAGATTAAAGAAAGTGGGGAATCTTAAGGCACACCTGTAATAGGGTAGAACTGATATGCATCAGGGTTGTCTTCATAGAAGAACCGCTTGGTGCACAGTAAAATCTCCACCCTGTTAACAATTCTCGCAGGCAACCCGAGAGACCTAAGAGAGGAGATAACGAAGGGAATGGAGATACGGTCAAATGCAGCAAAAAAATCAAGGAAAACAGCCACAGCAAGTTAATGGCTATTATTCCGACAAAACTGATGCACTTCACTTATTGCTGAATGGACCGAGCGATCTTTTACGTACCCATGAAAACCAGGTAGGATTAAATTTCGTCTACTTAGATAGTCGCAGATTTTACGCACAAGCGCTTTTTCGTAAATGGAAATGGAGTTTTGTATCGAAATGGCCCGCAGATCTTTAGGGCATATAATCGATTTCTGTTTTGTACGCGACGATTGATATTTATGCCTTCAATATCGGATAGGGTGGCTAATAGCATTGTGATGGCGACTTCCTTTCTCTGACTGTCAGTCAAAAGCTGACAGACCAGAGTGGAAAGTGGCGCATGGGATTTGGAGGTGCCCGGGAGTGGGCCCCAGGAGTTAAGGATATCTGCAACAAATAAGTATCTACTCCTGAAGTTACACTGAGGCGGGATTGGTTGGGGTTATTGAGTGTCTCCATAATTATGTAGGGATAGCGACTCTTCTAAAACTTTATCAAGGCCTATACTATCAAACCAGCCTAATGCCCTATCCTTCCAACAGACGAACTTCTCCTTCTTGAATATCTTCCAAAAGGAAGACTGAGAAGGGTTAAGGTGATCAATGCTCGCCCTATCCTTCCCAAGGTATTTAGAACCTGGAGAAAGATAGGAACTACCTATCCTATATATTTGGAACCTATATATAGTGCTGCAGTTTTCATTCAAAAGGGCCTGTCTGGCGGAAACAGAGAGATTAGGAAGGTGTATCTTATTTACTAGGACCTTGAGGTTGTTGGAGTGGGATTGTATATACGACCTTTATAGGTAGTTGAAAGCAACGCGGTAGCTTGCGAAGAGATGTAGGAATTAAATTCGGTCAAACTCTCATTTCCAATTCTGGGAAAGAGTTGGATAGCAGCATGGAATAACGCCACCCTGATAGGATCAAAGTGAAACCTCTTTCTAAGCAACGTATATTCATCTATCCGCCAGGGAATTAGGTCATGAGAAGTGGTCAGTTGTTGGCGCGACTGCTCCTTGCAGATGGTTTTCAACAACCACATCTTATGAAGCAGTAATATAACGAGGAAAGAATTTGTTGTTGAGCAATGAAAGGTAAGGGACGGTGGTTTGTGAATAAGATAGTCGTTCCTGGTTCTGCGGGATGCTGCATTAATCCATCAACCAGTTCTGTCGTTGAAGTCACCAAGTAACATGTCATAGCCACTACCTAAAATATGATCCAGGCAGTCACGTTTCTTATGAATCTCCCCTAGACGGATGTAGATATTGGCTATACTGATGTGTTTCCCGTTCTTACAGAGTGATATAGCTAAGCAAGACAGGGCTGGACAACAGTAGTTTAACAGGAAAGAGCATCTTAAGGAGCATTTCACTAGGGTTAAAAGACCTTGAGATGAAAAAGAGTAAGGTGGGGTGATGTACGGTGTATAGTAAGTGTATATGTGCTTTGGGATAAATCTAGTAATGTGCTGGGGAAGACAGATATACCGCGTCTCCTGAAGGACTATAACATCTGCATCTCTACCAGATAAAAGTCTAAGGGCAGAAGCACCTCCCGAATTCCACTGAAGGATATTCAGTGAAAAATGCTCTTGATTACTTTGCATTGTATTAAGCTAGCTGGAGTGGAATGCCTATACCTAGTCCGAACTGGAGGTGAGAAGGTAGGCAACATATTAAAATATCGAAAGCTCCTATTCCTCGTGCATTCTTTTCATTTATCATTATCGGGTACATTACACCCCAGTTTGTGGTTTGATCTCAGTGACCGTGTTCAGCTTTACACTTACGTTTTACGATTTTCAAGTATCAAGGCACTGTGGTCTGGATTAAGAACTCTTCGTTCGATAAAGTCTTTACATTGAGTACTTTGTATTGTAAGACAACTGTAAACACTTGTAAATAATAGTTTCCAGACCACAGAAAAATGGACAGTGTTCACGACAGAATTTAGGAAGCAATGTCGCGAACATTGCTTCTTAAATTTATTGTGAGCCTTATATATTAATTTTTCGAAGTTTTAATTAATATATTTGCGAATTCTAATCGGTTCCTTATTTTAATTGCATAGAAGTGGGATCAGCTTTGAGGATATTAATTTTAGTCTTATTAATATAAATGTCAAAATATATTTTAAGGCAAGATAAAAGAAAATAAGAATTAATTCAATTTTTATAATGTAAAAGTGATATTATGAAATAGCACTTAAAATTTAATTTTAACCGGATTATGCCAATAAACGCGCGATGGAATAATACAAGCAAAATACTAACACAAACGATAATTTTCTTTTCAGCGATACTATCGTATCAGCATTGTTTGTTTTATATCGTTTTTGCATTGCAGCAGAAACGCTTCGAAAACAAAGTTTTAATCAAATTGTGAAAGCCAATAATTGTAATGACAATTATTTAAATATCAACTGTTTGTAAATTTGAATCGTTTAGAGATTGCATTAATTATTTATCTACTAGCTTTTGTAGAACGAATAGCTCTCTGAACAATTAGTAGCGGGTGAACAATTGATTTTTGCAATTGGTTTGTTATTATATTTTTCTTTTTTTTAGAAATTTTAATATTTTAGTTGAACTTTTAATGAATATCGTGCTAAAAATAGTAAATGATCAAATAATATATAATTATATATAATTTTATCTATAATCTTATATATAATCTTATATACATAATAATCTTATATAATCTTATATAATCTTATATATAATCTTTAATATAATCTTACATAAGATAATTAGTCATATTTGATTTGACATAATTAAAGCCAAACATAATAAAAAAATATCATGCGATAAGATTATTTTGTTAGGCAAACAAATCCACTAACTGAGTATACGTATTTTATATAAAAATAGATAAATAATAAAGAAAAATGAAAGTCCCCCTCTGCATTCAGCAGTGGGATGGATCTGGCACTGATGAGTCATTGTGATGACGAAACGGTATTTATTACTGTTTTCGTTTATCTTTCGCGTCGGACTTACATGTTTATAAAAATTCACGCGAAATAGTATCAGTTGAGATATATTTATGTATTAGAAGAAGTGAGCCGATATAAAGATACCTGCACTGGAATTTGCCAATACTTTTGCTAAAGATCCTATTTGGTGAAGTTGTAGTGCTGATTTAGCACTCTATAAGATTACTAGAGGTATTCTAGTACCACATACACATGATTCGTTTATTGCCGTCTGCTAGTCCCCCTCTGCATCCAGCAGCGGGAGGGATCTGACACTGATGAGTCATTGTGATGACGAAACGGAATCTATTACTATTTTCGTTTTTCTTTCGCGTAGGGCGATAGAAAATTTATATATATTAGAATATTAATTATATGTTAACAATATATATATTAATATTAATAATTAATATTAATATAATTATATATTAATTTAATATATATAATATAAATTCTGAGTCTAAGTATTCTATACTATATATAAATTAAAAATAAAGATTATAAATAATTATATAAAATTTTATGCAATTTATATAAATAATTATTATTAATAACTTCGATTTTACATAGTTGTGCGTACAATGACTATTTGCGTAATGCGATGCATTCAGGATTTTAGCTACTAATGGTCGCTACTTAATCGTTAAATTAATAATAGAACAATTTGGTGGCATAGGTCTTCTGCCAAGACAATTGAATATTGTGATTAAACAACTTATTGAAAGTATTTAAGTTCTAAGTGAGTTCCCATACGTAAAAAATTTAAAGTATATTTATTGATAGTCCTCAAAATGTTTCGATTGGAATCTGCATGTTATTTGAATAGATAACAACATGTTTTTGAATAGGAAACAATTTCAATTAGCTAAAAATCAACGCTGTTCATCAGCAAAAGTTCGTCGCATAGAAGATTTAATTGAAATATTTGATCATCCTAAAAACAAATATTCAGTATTAAAATCATTTAAAAATGCATAACAACTCAAACATTTAACCAAAAATCATTAAATAATTAATATTGATTCCGTTTACGTTACGTCATCTGAAGTCATTTAATGTTAATAAGGGTATGTCAGATTTTTTAGTAAATATTTTTTATTTTATTTATAGAAATTTAAATATTTTAGTTGAACTTTTAATGAATGTCGTGCTAAAAATAGTAAATGATCAAACAATTAATACGATATATCGTTAAAAATATATTTCCTATATGGAAAGAAAACCACAATGTCGTTATAAATTCATATTAATATTTATCAATATTATATCAATATTAATATTTATCAATTTTTAAAATAATAACAACAATTTTTCGAGACCTTAGCAGTTTGTTCAATTTAACCACTTATATTTGAACCAGTATCTAATGACATTAGATACTTGAACATTAGATAATTATCATTAATGTCATTATCTAATGATAATGTCATTAATGTCATTATCTAATGACATTAGATACTTGTCATATTGTATCTAATGACATGATCGTTGCAATGCGAATGGGACTGTAATACAGAAGTTGAAAATACCATATACGTCATTAGGATGACTTACCAGCCAAATCTGGCATATAGTTGATCGTTTTAAGTTCATTTGTGTCTACCTCAATGGCATCTGAAGAATTTGTTATTACATGATTATTTGATATTACATGATTATTAAGCCAATGGCATTATATGTTCGCCAAAACGGGTTATAAAATTTTTGATTTAAATATTTGTAGAATAATGATGTAATATCATAAAAGATTTTGTATTAAACATGGTGCTGCGATCAATAAGGTTACTTCTAATTTTATATAAATCTACAATTAATAAAAAATATTTTCAACAAATCTTGACACTGCAATATTGAGTGCAATATACACTGCAATATATAATGCGACCGTTTTAGACGTTTGGGTTTCATTCCATTTTACTAGATCGACTGTTTCACATTCATTGGTGTTGATATATTTTCCAATTGATTTTCGAATTGAATTGGGTATCATTGCCGAAAATACAGGGGGTTGAGGCTTGTCGCGACCGCCTGCGCCAACAATGCTAATCTCGTTTTCAAGGTTTATCTTCATCGGGCTTAATCTTATAAACCCAACCACCAGTGTTACTACTTTCACCTGCTAACTCGCTTAAAACATCGCGGCTTTCTCTTTGATGAAGCTCGGCAACTATCTTCCTCTTTAATTTGTTAAGCAGTTCAACAAAATAATTTTCCAAACCATCAGCGCTTTGCATTGACATTGCCATTGCCATCAGCGCATTGAAACAATTGCTTTCAATGTCAGTTGATTTACTAGAAGTGCAGACGAACTTGGTAACAGTTAAAAAGAGAAAGTAAATTACTACGAAAATAAAAGACAGCCGATTGCTATCCCAATGCAGTGCTATTTGCCTTCATTGATAATATTGAGTGTGTAATACTTAGATCCACTAATTTAGATCATTAAAATAAGATTTAATGAAAGTAGGGATTCGAATGTTTTAAATAAACGCAATCTCATAATGTATATGGAATATTATCAATACAAAAACAATTAAAGCAATTTTGTTTAATAATATGGCGAATAAAGATGCGCAGTTTTTTAATTAGACTAGGCGAACTATTGATAATTCGTGCGTCAGTAAACGCTCAATATGTCAATGAACATGCATTTTTATTAATTTATAAACCATTTGATAAAATTTAAATTTTTTAAAAATTTAGTATTGATGTTCAATAAACCACGCACCTTTTGTTGAATAGCTTTCTGCAAGTCTTCAACAGTGATCATCGCCTTTTGAAATTGCGCATCGGTATTTGCTCGCTTTTTTAACAAATCTTTCTTCAATTGTTCATTAAACTCTATCTCTCTGAAAGTAAATTAATATTTTTTTAATTTAAATTCGTCAGAATTTACAAAATTAGACAGAATATTTTACCTAATATTTTTCTATGTGTAATATATTACATATAGAATCTTTAAGTGAACTAAATAATAAAAACGGCAAATTAGTAAATATTTTATGCAAAGAATATAAATATAGATTAAAAATATAAAAAATGTTTTATTACACAAAGATTCTTTAAGTGGTCTTTATTTGAAAATTTTGAAAAATGACTGCACAGATATATTAACTTAAAATTAGGAAACAAACTATGAATGACTATTTTGATAATTACGATTAATTTCAAAGAATGTAGTTTTTCAAATAAATTTTATTTATTAATAATTAATAAATAACGTAAATTTAATTTTATTAATAAATTTTATTTTTAATAGGTAGTAATAACGTGTTTTATATCAAAATATTATTAATTGCAATGCATCTAGCATTGCATTGCCAAGAAAGTACTGATACGGAATAATACTGTGTTCCTCCTTAAGACCTTTGATCATACTTTAACTACATATTAAATTATTCAAAGTAAATTTAAACTTTTGATAGGAATATAACAAAATTAATTTTGTTTGAGTAAAAGTCAAATCGTTATAAATTAAAAGCTAAATTGTCACATTTTTTAATACAATATAAATGTTTAAGATTTATAAATATAGTTTCAGCGTTCTAATAAAATAAAGTTCTATTTTGTTGGCGATGATATACTTACTGTGAAATTCGTTCACTGCACGAAGATTTCATATGATCATATCGTTGTCTTTCTTTATTCAAGCACTCTTCATTAGCATTATTCTCCTGTTGATATTTTTCTTGATTCTTAAAAATTGATTTTCATTAATATTTAAATTTTTCATATATAAATCATTTCACCTTTCAAACACTGTCGTATTATTAATACGACAATATGATTTTCTTCTAATTTTCATGCAAGTTTGATATTTTTTTTAATAGGAGAATTATAAATTTACAAAATATTATTAAAATATTAAATTTACAAATATTTTTAAAGTAAATTTATACTATTATACAAATTTAGATTTCGCTGTAATAAAACAGACAATTTATTTGTTATTTAAAAATAAATTTAAACAATTAAGCGAAACATATTTATGAATAATAAACAGTATGCTTTGTATTTGAATAAGGTACACTGAATAATCAAATTATATCAGAGGAAATACGTCATCACCGCGTAGTTGGCTTTGCTGCTATGTTGAATTGAGGAATATAGCCCGAAACATGATAAAATAGCAGTTCCTCCGAATATCCTCAAATCCATATTATGATCCATTGCCTGTTACTTATTAGTTCATTCATAAAAATTGATTTTTACTGGAAATTCCAATTTTAAATTTTAACTTTATATATAAATTGTATAAAATCGTATATTATTTATTATTAATCTTTATTTTTGATTTGTATATATTATAAAATATGTAGACTCGTTTATCTGATCTGATTTGTTTAAAAGACTAAAGTAATCGAAACATATTTGCTGACGTTATGTAATTGGAAATTGAGAATTGAAAATTATTGAATTCCACAGTTGAACGCTACACATTTCAGCAACTAAATATTTTAGAAATATATTCATCCTGACCTGCATTTTAAATATTCAGGAACGATCATGTATAATTGAAAGTCAACAAATTGATAAAATAGAATTAATAGAATACTTATTTTTATTTTTATTTTCAGGAACTATCAGGAATTTATTTATTTAATGAAATAAATAAATTTTAAAATATTCAGGAACAATCAGGTAAAGTTGAACGACAACAAAAATTATTTTGATATTTCGCTAGTAACTAATAGTATCTTCAGAAATTAACTCAAAAAAGAAAAAATGAATCACATAAATAAAGTGGTTTTTTGTCAGTTTGTTCATTGATGCTGGAATCAAAATCGTTGTGTGCACTTGTTCATGTAACGTACTCAGAAAGAAAATATGCATTTCAATACAGCATCAAACATCATCAAGCGTTTTCTCTATTTGAGTTTGGTAGTGCAAGGATTTCGCCATTTATTCTGGACAAACACTGGTGACTAGAAGTGCCCATTGTATATTATAATTGACGAAGACGACCATTTTAATTCAAGTACAGAGTCTCTTGTCATATAATTGTAAAATTATACCAAATTTTTAGTAATAAATTAGTTGACTTTGCAGATTCCATTAATCAAAATTAAAATTAGTAAAATATAAACGAAGAAATAAATTTAAGATTGATAATATAGTATATTTTCAAAAGCTACAGAATGCACAGTTCATCAAAAGAATGAAATATTAATACAAAAGAATGAAATATTAATAAATATTAATAATTAAACATATATTATGAAATATGTAGACTCGTTTATCTGATCTGTTTAAAAGACTAAAGTAATCGAAACATATTTGCTGACGTTATGTAATTGGAAATTGAGAATTGAAAATTATTGAATTCCACAGTTAAACGCTACACATTTCAGCAACTAAATATTTTAGAAATATATTCATCCTGATCTGCATTTTTAATATTCAGGAACGATCAGGTATAATTGAAAGTCAACAAAATTATTTTGATATTTTTCCGCTACTAGCATCTTCAAAAATTGGAAACACAAATGAAAAATACAAAAGAATAATAAAACATTTGCCGTTATGAAAAAGTATTAGCATATTTTGCTAATCAAATGTGCAAAGTAATTTATAAATTTATTATTAATTATTATATTTATTATAAAGTGATAAAGTTAAAGGATTAAGTTAAAATTATTGTAATACTAACGAATTTAGTAATAAAATATTTCTATTTTTCTGTGATCCGGAGTTTATTTATTGCGTTTAATAAATTATTTTGTTGATTATTTATGAAATAGAACGAAAATTATTTTCCATCGTGCACATTGATCGGAACCTTTTGTAACTTAGTAAACTAGGCTCGCAATATCTGATTAATAAATAAGAAATCTTGATCATAATGTGACCAACATGGTATTATCGGTTGGTTAAACACAAATGTGAGGATGCAGTTTAGACATACGCAGGCAAGATAAAATCTTTTGAACACGAACAATCAAACGGAAGTGTTGACCATTTTGTAAAATTGAATAGTATTGGTTAAGTATGATGCTTTACAGATGAGACAAGTCTTTTCTTAAATATGGAGATACACACGGTATGGTAAGTACCAAGATGAGAATGATATTAATAAACATTGTCAGCTGAGGATTAGCTCACTAGAATAAAAATACTTGGCAGACTTAATATAGCTTGTGATATATTCTTCGTATAAAAAATAGCTCGTTTATATCACTAGAGAATTGAAACGACGCAGAGATAAATCGTTATATATCACCTTGCGAAAAATTAGAAATCAAAATATAGTTAAAACAACGTCGGTATTACAGTTTACTGTATTAGAAATGATATTTGCTTGACATTAAGGTATTGTAGGTATAAAAATAATGAGAATTGTTTGTAGAGTTATGAATTTGTAAGTGTTCGGTAAACGCTAAATACTTAAGAAACTATAAATAACTGGTGTTGAATCCATATAAATGAATTTGCTGAGATTATGTATTTAAAACAACACTACAATGGAGTTTTAATGCATATAACTATGCAAAATATGGAAATCAAAATATCGTGGAATAGCAGCAAGGAGTATTCGTTCAAGGAGTGAGTGAATTACTAACCAATTTACAATTCCAAGAAAATGCAGAAGTGGTGAGATAAAATTCTTTAAATGCGTGCGCTGGTCTTTTTGGCGTTTATATTTTAATTTTTAAAACATTTTGCTGTTGACTCGGTGTGCGCTCACTAGTTGACATCGGCGTGAAAAGATAGTTCTCGTTGTAGTTACTCTGTTGAGGGAAACAATAAATTTCAGATTATGAATCTAAAATGAGGATTAGGGATAATCTTAGAAAAATAAGTCAATTATTTATAATATTAAAAAATAATATATAATTTAAATAATAAAACATTGAATTGTTTAAAAAAAATTAAACCCGTTAATTCGTTCAGCTCATCAAAGAGCTATAAGAGGAATAGAGTTAAAATTTATATTGTGGCTCTTTTTGTGTAAATATAAAAAATAGCTCGCTTATATCATTAGAGAATTGAAACGACGCAGAGATAAATCGTTATATATCACCTCGCGAAAAATTAGAAATCAAAATATAGTTAAAACAACGTCGGTATTACAGTTTACTGTATTAGAAATGATATTTGCTTGACATTAAGGTATTGTAGGTATAAAAATAATGAGAATTGTTTGTAGAGTTATGAATTTGTAAGTGTTCGGTAAACGCTAAATACTTGAGTAACTGGTGTTGAATCCATATAAATGAATTTGCTGAGATTATGTATTTAACTCCACTACAATGGAGTTTTAATGCATATAACGATGCAAAATTTCAGCAACTAAATAAATATTTTATATTTAGAAATATATCCATCCTGATAACAAAGTGAAAATGTTTTTCCACTAAAAAGTGGAATTGTTTAAATTGATTAAATATCAAAACTATTGTTTCAATATTTAGTGGGTCACTAAACAAAAGATTTATGATTTCATTTTCTGAACATAATAGTAGCCTGAGAATATGTATTAAGATTGATGACTTTACAGTAGCGATTTGTTGAGGTTTGTTCGCAATTCCTTCATCTTTCATTGGTTTAAAAAACTCAAAATTTTTTGAAATTTTTAAATTTTATGTCAAAAATTAAAAAAATGAATTTTTTCATTTTTAAAACAAAAATGAATAAAAATCATTTTTGTTGAAATTATATTTCATTTTTACAAATTATGTATCAAATAATATCAGATTGTGCATATTTTATATTTGAAATAATATATAATATAGAAAAACATATCAAATGTTAAAAACTAGGTTTAGGCAACATATATACTAGATTGTTAGGAAATGATATAAGATACTGTAAATTATTTATTTTAAGACATATTGTTGATGAAAATAAGGCAATAGTCAATCAAAAACTATTAGAAAAAGAAGATTTTTGGATTAAAACGCTTAATTCCATGTACCCATTAGGATTGAATGACGTGGTACAAGAAATTGGCAGAAGTAGTATAGTAAATAATAAACAACTATAGTATAATGATCTGGTTAAACGCAAGGCGAAAAGTTATGACGATAAAAGGAATAAGAAAATTAAAGTTAAAAAAAATTAATAATTCGTAATAATCCGGTTAGACGCAAGCCATGAAGTCACGGCGATAAAAGGAATAAGTAAAATAGAGTTAAAAATATTAAAAAAGATATGTATATAAATGAACGATTAGAAATATTAAAACAACTTTTAAGTGATAATAAGCTAAAAGATCTTTATGTAAATATAATAAGTTTTTCTAAAGATATCATATGTTCAATAAATCAAAAATTAATTAACGACTATGATAGGCTAAGTTGTATAATAGACAGTTATTGTAATATAAAATACCATAATCGGACAATAAATGTTAATAATAACAATAAAAAATATACACTGACCATAAAATTCATTAACAAATGTATAGATAACATAAATATAGCCGGACTTTTAAATAATTCTAAAAGTAAAAAAATAATAGGATTAGATTTAAGTAAATATATTCCAAATGTAAACTGTTACCCATATTAAAACGAAAAATTATAATATGTAATATTATATTACAATTCGTTATATAATGATTTAAATCCTTACTTTATTAAGCTGATTAATAGTAAAAGCTTAAATACATCAAAGATAAACATTTGGAAAACTTATAAAATAAGGTATAAGTTGTTACCGCTATTAGGACAAAAAATAGTTCTAAAAGTAAAGAAATAATAGGGTCAGATTTAAGTAAATATATTCCTAAAATAAGGTATAAACTCCTACCACCATTAGGACGAAAAATTTGTAATTATAATAAAGAATTGAAATCTATATGTAACGATAATATTAGAAACATAATGGAAACATAGTGCAATTGCAAAAATCTGAATTTTGAAAATGCCGAGTAAAGGGAAATGCTATCAAAAGTAAATAATAATAACAATAATAATTAAAAATAATATTTTTTTATCTTTAAATAATAACAATAAAAATAAAATTTACAATTCGTTATATAATGACTTTAATGCTTATTTTGGTAATAGAAGTATGTATTTAGAAACAGTAAATAATTTTGATAATAAATGCATCAAAGATAAGCATTTGGAGAACATTTGGAAAAGATTTTCAGAAAATTCTGAATTTTCTAAAGATGCTAACAGAAATTAGCGAAATATTAAAAATAATTTCTTCTTCCTTTGATCCAGTTCTAATAATTATTTATTTGGAAAACTTATATTTTTGAAAAAAATACTGGTAAAAGAGGTAAACACAACATATAAATGTAGTGAGTTGAGTTTAGAAACAATTATTACAAGTCACTGTTCTATAATGGATAAAAAGGGTATAAAGGTTGAATCAGATAATAAAACTATACCTATATTATATTGGAATCCAAAATTACATAAAAATCCAATAAAACCTAGGTTCATATGTAGTGCGTTTAAATGTACATTAAAACCACTTTCTGTCTATATGAATAAAATACTTAAAGTAATTAAAGCACACTTTAAAAAATATTGCAAGGTAATCGAAATTAATACTGGTATAAAACACTATTTCAGTATTAATTCTACAAAAGAATTTTTAGAACAGACAAAAGGAATAAATTTTCAAAATATAAATACATACGATTTTAGTACGCTTTATACAAATCTAGATTTAGCAGATATTAAAGATGCATTAGAAAAATTAATTAATCTTATATTCGGAAAAAGATATACATATATATGCTATAATAATTATAACGCCTATCTAACAAAAATTAAACCATCAAGTAAATATAAATATATGGATTATATCTCGGAATGAGATATGTATGTAATAATTACAACGTTTTTATTTAAACTTTATATAAATATAAATTGTACAAAATCTTATGTAATTAGGCCCGTCTCTATGTTATGTTTAGCAATAATGTCCTTTATATAAGTTATATGAAATCTTATATAATAATTGTTTTGTAAGTAATACGACAAACAAATGTTTTTCATTAAATATTAATAATAATTGTAACTGCAATACCGCAGGTGTAGTGTATCTTATACAATGTACATGTGGATTGCAATATATAGGAAAAACATATCAAATGTTAAAAACTAGGTTTAGGCAACACATATATAATATACAGCATAATAGTCAAACTATATTTTATAAGCATGAGAACATATCAAAACATAAGCATACTGGTATAAAACACTATTTCAGTATTAATTCTACAAAAGATTTTTTTGAACAAACAACAGGAATAAATTTTCAGAATATAAATACGTACAATTTTAGTACGCTTTATACAAATCTAGATTTAGTAGATATTAAAGAAGCGTTAGAAAACTTAAATAATCTTATATTCGGAAAAGGATATACATATATATATCTTATTATAACTATAACGCCTACATAACAAAAATTAAACCATCACGTAAATATAAATATATGGATAAAATTAAAGTAGAGGCTTAAATATTTTTATGAATCAAAGTGGGGACATCAGACAAGTTAAAGGTGAATCAATGGGTGGTCACAGTTACCCAATTATAGCCCATATAGAATATAAATTTGTTCATAACTGTGTAAAAAATAAAACTAAACTATATAAATATATGAAATATATGTTCCGATGTTACTGATGATATAAACGTATTTAACTCTAATAATTTTATTAAAAAGACTAACAAATTTATCCATGTAGCCTCATTCTTAATAAAACTAGTATTAATGATATCTTGATATGAGCATTAAATTAACATCAATTAAAACTACTATTAATTTATATCGTAAAGATGACATATTTAAATTTACAAGAAACATATTTTTGCATGAGCATTCATGCATACCATATAATATAAAATATAATACATTAAATAATGAAATTTTAAGAATTGCAACAATTTGTGATGATATTGGCTTTCTTCAAAATCATTTAAATAATTTAATAGATACATATTTTAAACTATTTTTATTATTTTTAAACTATAAAATTAAAATCAAACAAAAATCGTAAAATATATAAATAAACACTACAAATAAATTTAGGCTAGTAAGCGAACAACAAATGGATAATAAATAATATATGGCTAATATACATTTACTATATAGATAACAAATAATATACTTTGTATTAGATAAAATACACTAGGGTGTGTATTTGAATGGACACACGATCTTCAGTTACGTTTTTCGTTGCGCGTTTTTGACTGAATCGGAAGATAAATGTGTCGCCGGAGGTATTCTTGATCCGGAATTATTATAGACAATGACATTATTCTCAATAAACAGAGGTTGGAGTCGTGATAGTTAACATGTAAATCAAAGTCATTAACATGTACCCTACTATTTTTGTTAATCCAATTGAACTTCAGTGTGGAAAAACCTGATGATTAGAAGATAATGCCAAGTGTATTATTATTCAATGTATTATTGACAACTTCATAGATACTAGATACCACAAAGCAGTACAATTTCAAAATATATTCATGTCGTGTTAAATAGAAATAAGTGAAATAAACTTTCTTAATCTAACTTTTTACTAAACTTTAATTTAGTAAAAATTGATGTTTACTAAATTATAAAGAAAAATAAATTATCTTTTTATATTATATTATTTTTATATCATCTTTTTATTATATATTTTTATCTTTTTGCGAGCTTTTTAACAATATTTATTTGATATAATCATTTTATTATGTCGTAATTTGAAAATCACGTCATATTTTATCACACATTTTATTTAACGAGTGTTTACTCGTATTTTAATTATTGTTTATAATTAATTACAATTATTTACTATTCATGTTAATTCATATATTCATTTATAATTACATATAATTACACGTTCATAATTTTCAATTTATAAAATTGAAATGTTTTAAATTATTATTTAATAAGAATTAATAATTATTCTTAATTCATATATTCAATACATGTATATTCATCCATATAATGTTATAAACATCATATATATAATTTTCAATTTTGTACCAATACTGTACCAATTGTACATATTTATTAATATTGATACGTTTATTAACTTTTCAACGATGATTACTAATATTAAAATCAAATACATGGACTTTATGATAGTAGGAAACGGTATTGTGAACATAGCTAAAGAGAGAGAGTCGATAGCTTTACTTCAGACTTTATTCTGCTACTTAAGAATCCAACGCATGGAGAAACTAGATTTGCAGACTCATTCCGGTCCAGAGGTTCATGCATGGTTGTTTTAAAATTATTCATATCTTAATGTTTAAAATAATTATATCTTGACCTTATCACTTTAAAAATAGTTAATTCTAATCAATTACCACATTTCATATATTAAATTAAATACCGATTGAAATTAAAATACTAAAGATTAAAGGAATTGTCAGCTTATTCAAGTATTTATATTACCTGAATGCATTCAATCAATAAAGTTCGTATTTTCATGTATCTTTCCTTTAATTGACAATACGAATTTTCTACGTTGCACATATCTTCGTACAATTGCTCGTTATCTTTTAGTAACTGAGCTGTTTCTTCCTGGTATTGCGAGTTTGAGCATTCTCGAAGGTTGATAAGATCTTGAAGTGTTGAATACATTTGTTTTATCGTATTTCTTAATTTTGATAGGACTACATAATAAGGAGTGATTTAATATTATATATAATATAAAATTTGAATATTGTGCAATTTTATTCGAATATAATATGTAGTTAAGTTAAAGCATATTTATTTTTATATAAATAATTAAATAAGAAATATAATATTTTTTGAAAATATAGTAACAAAATACAAACTAAAACACTCAGTTGGAAATGATGTGATTTGTTTTTAAATTTATTCGTTGAGAATAAAATAATTAAATCCCCTTAAGAAAATTGTCATTTTTTGTATTATATATAGAACAATGTGTTGCTATATGTAATGATGTTGATTTTTATAGTTGCTTTTCGTGATTAAACCGTCGATCAGGACCCGGGACGGTTTTAAAAGCTTCACAGAAAAGTGCTTTTTGAAAGTTGGTTCCAGATTTCGAAATCTGAGTAGTGCATGTATCATTCGTGAGAAAAGGTGAAGCTCTCATGTGGAAAATATTAATTAATTTAATCGTATCAGTTTTATATAGATGTAAAAGTTAATCAGATCAAAGGCTGAGTTAGTAATTATATATTGCCAAAGCTTTCGCCGCGTTACAGCTGCGTCAGTGACTCATTGTATCTTATGATCTCAGAAACTTTTTTACACAAAAAGGTTTCTGAGATCATAACATACAATGAGCAACTGACAAAGCTGTAATGCGGCGAAAGCTTTGGCAATATATAATAACTAACTCAGCATTTAATCTGATTAACTTATACATCTTAACAACATGAAGCTGAGAGGTAAGCGGACATTTAATTCTACAGTTTTATATATCCTGGAATGGTATTTATCACACTTACTTTCATTTAACGGATCATATCTGATTACATATCCCTGAACCCCATTTCAGAGAAAGGAATTCAAGTAAATTTTCACAAAAAAGTGTTTTGTTACTCAAACTGACAAATAAGTATCTTGAATTCTTTCTCGGTTTGCATATAAATGCTCTCCAAATCTGTAGCACTGTATTTTGGTAACTAGCCACAACTGATTTTCTGCTCTAAAGATTGTGGTCTTGGAGAGGAAAATAGCATGATCATAAAATTTCAGATAGGTGAATAGGTTTCAGATATTTAAAACCTGATTAGTGGATGCATCATTCGTGAAAAATGCTGAAACTTTCAGATTGAAAATAGTTTTATAAATAATGTAGAAGTTGATTGAAGCCAACGGTATATATAGATTTACATTAGAGAATTAATAATAAAGATTTTCTTAATAAAAGTAAATAAACGAAGACGGCTCAGAAATTTAGTGCAGCGACAGCGACTAATATTTATTTTGCGAAATATTATTTTTATGCTTAATAATAATTCAGTGATACTGTGACATATGTTGATAGTTAAAATAAAATATTTTATAGTGATAATCTACTGCGATCAATTGAATACGAATTGCGTGATTGATAATTGTATACTACAAAATATGTAGACTCAGTTGTGTCGACGAAACAATCTATGGTAATTGAATTTGTCTGATTTCATACACAAGTTACTATACCCTTGCAAGTAACAATTAAATCATTTCATTTATTGACTGTTTCGATGATTAAAGTATTTTTGCTTAAGAAAATACGTATAATAAACTAAGTTCGCAAATTAATATTAATATTATCAGGACCCGGGACGGTTTTAAAAGCTTCACAGAAAAGTGCTTTTTGAAAGTTGGTTCCAGATTTCGAAATCTGAGTAGTGCATGTATCATTCGTGAGAAAAGGTGGAGCTCTTAAAAGCACTTAGACTTGAGACTGTCACGTGGACCCGCCGGTACATCGATATGAGTATGGTCTGGCAAATTCTTAATGATTTGGATCATCCACTTCGAGATTGTCTTCATTTGCGCTCATCCAATATCCTCCGAGGCCATGGTTAAACCCTGCGACGTGAAAGGATAAGAAAATCACGAGCTGTCCAATTTGATCGGCGAGTTGTATCTCTGTGGAATAGGCTTGGAGAGTCAACAGTGTGCAGTAGCAATATCAACGAATTCAAAAAGAAATTACGGATGGAGGATGCCATAGGGAAAGCTGCTTTTCCGTATTTGCGATACTTTTATTATATTTACACGAAATATATATTTGTGATACTTTTACACGAATAAAGAAGGTAAGTGAGTAAAATTTTATTCTAAAAGGTTTTTTATTTCAAAGTTTTAAATGTAGTTATATTACAAGTTGATTAACTAATTATTCGATTATTGATATTTATAATTAATGCAATCCTTTCAAATAATTTATAGTTATTAAATTTAATAGATCAAAATGGTTAACAACTAAAATCATCTTTATGGCTTTAACAACGATGACACAAGCTTTAAAAACATCCCATTGCTTTTGTAAATATATAATTATTAATATATTATATATACCAGTATTAATGTTTTATATTAACATTTATAATATAAAAATATATAAATTTAACCAACATACTTGCAGCCATATTTATTATTTTAAGCCAAAATGTTATAATTATATTTTGAAGCACGCTTGAATGTTGTTCTAGTAAATTGTTCAAAAGTAAGCATTACTCACATAAGCAATCTACTATCGACTTGGTCAATCTGATTATCAGTGGATTCTAATTTTTTATTGTCCTTAAATGTTAAATTAAAATTGTCTAACAGTAAATAATGTAGAAAATACCTTATCTGTCATTTTCACTTCTCTGATTAATAATGAGAACGCATATTTACTTCGTGGGCAATTGTACTTTCTTGAATTGTGTTACCGCATACTTTTTAAAGTGCAGGAAATAAGAAACCTGTTTTGTAGTTTATAAAGTCAACAATCAACTCTCATATATTTAAGAGAGCACTTAATGTAGAACTTCTGATGACGTTCTAAGCATGCAACCTGTAGAATTTACCTGTAAAAGGTTAAATATAAAATGTAATTTTTATATTCGCTATTAGAAAAAAGATTGTATATGTCAAAAATTTTAGTATTCAACATTTTTTATTAATTAAATATATTCAACCTATAAATATTGTGATGTTAATGCTAATTATTATTAATTTTTGTTACTTTAGATTTTCGAATAAAAGACTTATTATTAGATCACCACAAATGTTGTTTATAATGTATATTAATATTATCAACTCATTATATTTATATTATAAAGACATATTTTATTTTGATATCAAATGACATTTTGTAAAATGTCATTTATTTCAATGAAAAATTCGACATAAAAAATTGATTGTTTTATCAAAATGAAAACATATTTCTACAGTAACCATAATATATACATTTGTATTGTTCTCGTTGAGCAAAATATTGTTGTTTAGTGAGCAAAATATTGTTGTTCACAACTCTTCAACCAGAATATGTAATGTGAATTATTTGAATATAGATGGATACGACAGCTTTGACGGACATGGATTTCTAGCATTATATTATCAAGCATTCTATCGACAACGTTGATTTATAAGCTTCAACTTCTAGACACATATATAGAAAAGTAGGTATTATTGTTTGACATTAATTGACACTTTAGTGCTTGATATCAGCTTTAAGGCTGAACATTAAGATAACATTTAAAAAATGATATGACTTGAATCTGGTTACGGCGTCAATCCTATTAAAAGATATGCCTGGTATGAATAAGTTAAAGATCGAGTGTCCAATTTACTAATAAAGGAATGCACAAAATAATAGACCGTGAAAGTAGTAACGTTGCATTCCTAATTAATTCGCATTTTTATCTATAAGTGTAGAAATATCCGAATTGATTTGAGATAAAAGAACACTTGGATACATACTTTATCAAACGCTGAGGATATCACGGCCTTGCTTTCTGGACGCAGATGCAAAGATGTAGTTTCGGACATAAGACGTTCCTTTTTAAGATTAAAAGACCAGCTTACCCCTTCCAATCTTATTCTAAACTCTAAAAGAAGCTTAAGAGACTAACACTCTCTGCACTCCCCTTCATTTTGCAGCTTTAAGCACTCCAATCTTCACAAGTCGAGTAAAATACCTGGGGTTCACATTTCTTGTCGGCGAAAGCTGACCTGGATAGACTTAAACGTATTTTGAAGAGAGCTAGTGAGCTCTGAAACAGTCCCAGAATATGTCATTGAATGGAAATACGCAAGTGCGTCTTTGGGGAACTTGGGCAATCTCGGAATTAGTCTTCTTCTCTAGATGACGTCCCCCAGAGCAACGACTAAGGTTTCTTAAGCTCTTCATCTCCCGTTTACCGACCATAGTCCGCCTCGACTGGAGTCTTAGGGGTTGGACGACCCTGAATGGTTGTCGAAATACGGCGCGCTGGTGCGGCCGGTGGCTCAGATCCCTCTGGACCTGATGCCGTAATAATTGATGAAGAAGAAAGAAGATGGAAGTAATTCGTCAACAGAATAGTTTTTCATGTTTTCCTGACCCTAATTGTGTTCTTGCTTATTTATGATAATTAGATAGTTATCGAATGTTTTGTTAATAAAATCTTAATATTGTATCAGCTAGAGGAAAAGTACGGATATTGTTTATAACCAAAATTACAGGGGGCGATTCTATATAAAATCTGTATACTCAAACATGATAATTTCAAGTATGGATATCCACATTTTTGAACTTTAAATGTACACATCGTCACCTAAGTATTTCAAGTGTAGATATTATCACTTTTGATATCAAGTTACGTCATTAAGTATTTATTATTTTAATAAAAAAGGAGAATATGGTATTTTCTCGTTGACAAAAGTTTGAATTGTTTAGCTTTAAGCTAAACCTTTTAAAAAATGTACATTAGAATTATTTATGGAATCAATTTTCATGTCTATTTATTTCACGAATATTTATTCATACTGTATTACTTGAGACTTCCATTTTGTGCTATTTTTTAATTATTTTTTCATTTTTTATACGATTGCTAATTATATCGAAATTATACGATTGTTAATTATTAATTTATAATGAATTATGACTATTACAATTATTTAATGCTGCTTACAAGACTACAATACGGATTAGCTTGTATCTAAGCATAAATGACTTCGAAAAACTTTTACCAGTTAAACAAATATGTCAAGATTTATAGAAAGATTGGTAGGTATATCCAAAAAATTCATCCACGGCTGTTTAAGTTCTAGCAGGGCTGCCTCTCTTATCAGTTAGATTGAAGAAAGAGACGAATCTTCCTCTGACTGATGGTTTTCTTAAAAATCTAAATTTATTCAAAACGACAAAGTGCGTAAACTAGATTAGGATATGTATCAGACTACTGCTTTTCTTCAAACAGCTTGGCGTAGCCCTCTCACAAGTAAGCGCACTTTAATCTGGAGAGCATCGCTTGACGGATATCACCCCAAGTTCGGTAAAAGAAGGAAGAATCATACATGAACGATCATCAACTTGTGTATTCTGTTTTTGCAACGCATCGTGTTCATAACTAAAAGCAATAGATACGCTGAGGTGGGATTAGGCTTGCAGGCCTATTTCAGCTGACGATAAAAGTATGATTTTTACTGTACTGACTATATATTTTTTGATAATATATTTATATTCTTAAACCGAAAGGCTGATTGGCTTCAATAAATCACTACATTACACTTACAAACAGCAGTAAATGAACTAAAGCTCGTGTCGCTTACAAAACATGATAAAAAACGTCAACAAATAAAGAATTCAATCAAATAGTAGTTGCAAATTCCTTCTCTCAGCTTTGATGGCTTTCTTGATAGCATCACTAGATATACCACGAGAGATACTTAGGCACTTTAGTGCATTCCACTCGTTAAAATTATTCATGGAATCAATTTGCGTGATAAATGACTTACCTATACTTTATTAATTGTGATTTCAATGGCTGCTATTTTTGACATTTTATTAATAAAATATTATTTTTTATTTTATTTTATTTATTAAATTAACTTTAATAAATAACGTTATTAAATAAATAACTTTATTTATTGTTAATAATTGATAATTCTTCAACCCACACTAATATAAACTACCTCACATGAATATACATATTCCAGCACAGGTTTTGTCGTATGAAGCCCCAAATAATCATAGTTGAACTGACATTTTCTTTGCAAATACATCTAGACTTTCATCAGAATGTGGATTACGTCGCATGGATAAACCTGTATCATACATGATCGACAATATACATGTATTTATTTGAACTCACACACCCCTCGATAAGCAAGGTTATCGAAAATATCTAATTAATTGACTATTTGAAGAATGCCTATAGGTCACCGCTAGAAATGAAAAAATTGGTCATCAGTAAAGCGTCTCAATATTTGACGTATGTCATTAAATGGATCCACCGTAATTTTTTTATAATAATAAAGAATTTCTAAAATAAATAACTTAACAACCACTAAATAACTAAAAAGAGACAGAAGAAAAACAACAGTTCAAGACATGACACAATCCAAATCAAGACATTCAGTCTTCACGATATTGTCACGGTCCTAGGTCCAGCGGGATCTGAGCCATCCAGCCAATCCAACACGCCACCTTCCGACTGAATCCCCCGGGGTCTCTCACCCCCTCAAGAGTCCAATCGAGGCAGATTATACTCAATAATCGCGATATTAGGAGCTTGAGAAACCTTAGTCTTTGCTCTGGGGGATGTCCTCTGGAAAAGAAGACTAAACCTAAGTACCCCAGAGGCGCACTTGGGTTTTCCCATTTAACGACAGATGCTGAGCCTGTTTCAGGGGCCATCTAGCTTTCTTCAGGATACGTTTAAGTCTATCCAGGTCAGCTTTCGCCAATCAGTTCACCGTAACAGTGAATCCTAGGAATTTTACACGACTTATAAAGGTAGGGATTGGTTGATTAGTTTATATGAAAGATAGAGCTGAGAATGCTAATCTGCTTAATTTTTCTTTGTCGCAGGGGCACCGTGAAAGACGACCATCTGCGATTTGAACGAATTTAGAATAAGATTAGATGGGGTCAGCTGGTATTCTAATCTTAAGAAGAAACAGCTGATGTCCGAGACTACATCTTTGCACCTGCGTCTAGAGAACATGGCTGTGGTATCATCAACGTATACCACTAGATGTTGATCACGTGTTAATGCCTTGAATAGAACAATGGAGGCAGCAAAGTACAAGATAGGAGAAAGTAGGGAGCCGTGAGGCACACCTCCCTTTGACAAACACATGAAAACTCGGTGGGATCAAATTACGCCTGCATAAATGATCGCTGATTCTACACGTAAACGCTTTTTCGTAGATGGACATGATGGCGTTTTGAATTGAGATGTTGTTGATGTCAGCAACACCTGACAGGGAGGCTAATAACATTGTGATTGCGACCTCCTTTATCTGACTGTTTCTTAAAAGCTTGCAGACATGAGTGAAGAGTGGCGCGTTGGGTTTGGAGGTGCCCGGAAGTGGCCGCCAAGAGTTTAGGATATGTAGAACAGATATAACCCTACTCTTGAAGTCACGCCAAGGCGGGATTAAGTAGCTCCGTCATTATGTAGGGATAGAGAATCCTCCAAAATTTTGTCAAGGTATATGCTATCGATCTAACCCAAGATTCTATCCTTCCAGCAGACAAACTTCTTGAATATTCTCCAAATGGAAGACTGAGTAGGGCTAAGGTAAGCAATGCTCACATTATCCCTACTCAGCTGGAATCTAAATCTAGAGCTCCGGTATTCATTCGAGAATACCTGTATGGCGGAAACAGAGAGATTGGGACGGTGTAACATTTTAGCTAAGAACTTGAGTTTTGTTGGAGTGGGATTGGATATTCAACCGTTATAGGTAGTTAAAAAGATCGCGGTAGCTTGTAATCAGAAGTAGGAATTAAATTCGGTCAAACTCTCATTACCAATTCAGGGAGAGTTGGATAGCTGCCTGAAATAAAGCCACTATGATAGGATCAAAGTGAAACCTCCTTCTAGCAACGTATCTTCCTCTATCTACCAACAAATTAGGTCATGAGAGGTTGCCTGTTTTTGGCGCAACTGCTCAGTACAGATGGGTTTCAACAACCATATCTTATGAAGCAGTAATGTCGTGGAGAGAATTAGTTGTTGAGCAATGAAAGGTGGAGGAAGGTGGTTTATGAATAAGGTAGTCGTTCCTGGATCTGCGGAGTAATTAATCCAACGACCAGTTCTGTAGTTGAAGTCACATAGTAACATGTCATAGCCACTACCTAAAATACGGTCCAGGAGCCAACGGTTCTTGTGAATTTTAAAGATATTGGCTGTACTGGTAAGTTGACCGTTCTTACAAAGTGATATAGCTAAACAAGACAGGGCTGGACAAGAATCTGTCCAGCCCTGAAAGATTATAACATCTGCATATCTACCAGATGGAAGGCTAAGGGCGGAAGCACCTCCCGAATCCCACTGAAGGATATTCAGTGGAAAATGCTCTTGACTACTTTGCATTGTTTTACGTCAGCTGGAGTGGGAGGCCTACCTCTTAGAAGGAACCAGGGAGAAAGTTGTCCCAGCCATATCGGGAGAAGACATTTGCCCACCGGAATTGTCTTCATCTCCCTTGTAGGCCAACAACTTACAGCATTTATCATCTTTCCTTATCAACTTCAAGGAAGCCAGCTTCTGTTTTGAAGAGGATTTCTTCTTAGAAAGGGGGCTCTCTTTGAAGAGGAAAAAATCGTTGATGGAGGAGAGCGGGACTTCTCGAATTTCGCTATCAGATGATTCGTTATGGTTCGATTCTCATCCTTGTACACATGTAATCTAGCGTCAACAAGTTTGATAATATTAACGTCTGTCATACCAGCACCGGTTGAATTGGACAGGCAGTCAGCGGCAAAGTGGGCCGGTCTGGCCGGTGCCTCACAATGTTTTAACTTGTATTATTTGAAGATAGAACATCTTTTAGATCAGAAGGATGAGGACCACCGCAATCGGAACAAGAAATGGGGAGAGAACATTTTCCTTTATGGACGTCAGAAGAGCTGCAAAACCCACACGTACGGGGCTTAGTGCAGTTCGAGGACCAGTGCCCCCAAAGGTTGCATCAATTGCAATGAAGTATGCTAAGTCGTCCGCGTCTATAATGGTAAAAGAAAGGTTGTACCCCAAGAAAGTGTTACATTTACTTTTAGCCAGTCATTCCGCCTGGTCAACTGCGGTAGAACAGAATTCTACTGGTATATGTTAGCCTTTCTTGCCCGAGATGGGGCTAATGTCGTGAATTATGTACTCAGATGTGGGTGCTCTTAAATCATCATCGGTTGCTAAGGGCGGGAAGTTATTAATTTTCAGAGTAGCCTGAAGTAGGTAGTCGATGATCCTAATTCTTTAAGATGTATGCCAAAAATTCTAGGTACGCTGCTGCCAGATTCGATGAGCTGAAGGAAATCCGGATTTCAGAGTCCAAGTATTTTATTGAATTAAGTATAATTATCTTCTTTTAAGCGCTTGAAAACTCCCTTAGTAATATATTGAAGAGATTATTGCGATCAAATGTTTGAAGAAGTCTGATTATTACCAGGTTGACCAATTTAGGTACAGGAGGGAGTGCTTCCTCTGTGCTTAAGATCAAAAAATTAGAAAAAATAGAACTAAATTTGCTTTCTTTTGCTGGAACATTTGTTTCACTGGAGCTCTTTGATCCTCCACCATATTCGTTGTTACCATGTTCGTTGTTTCGAGAATTTTTTAATTGTAAATGCCTGTCTATATAACAGTTGTTATTTATTTAAGAAAATCTGTATTATTAATTGTAAGTAGTTATGAGAAAGCAATTTTTAACCAGTATTTTTTTACAAAACGTCTTTTAGTTAATGAACGATCATCTACCTGTCGGTGTTGCTTATGTCAAGAAGAGTGTTCATCACTTTATCACTTATTTTCACGCTAAACGCCGTCAAAAATTGCATTAGAACAAATTGATCGATTAAAATGGATATATGCACAGAACGACTAAAGAAAATAGCTTTCTCAACAAGGTAAAATTTTGTACTTTCAGTTTTGTCTCCATAAGTACTTGATGTAAACTGTATTTATTTATTTTTTCAACCCAGAGGCAAATATGAGATAATAAACTGTTCATAATTAATAATTAATTATTATCAATTTCAATAGAATTGAAATTTGTCTTGTTATATTAAGTTCTTACAACCTTATTATTATACATTGACGAAACAACAGCAGAAAATAAACGAATAAAGATCTAAAGTAAATACAATATTTAAAGCACATAAATAACTAGGAGAATGCCGAAGGGTGTTCCCTCATCCAACGTCAATTGCTGCAACTGCAACACATTAGCAGATAAATGCATACGATGCAAGTGCGCTAAAGCTGAAAAGTCATGCTTTAATTGTTCAGCCCCTAATTGCTCACGCAAATCAGCGCTAGACTCGAATCAATCACCCATCGTGACAAACGAGCTGCCAATTCCTCCGCATCTGATAGCCAACAATATAGACCATAACAGTGACATGCCAGCGACTATCGTAGATGAAATCAGAACCAGTCCCTTACACCACGAAAACAAAACAGCAACACCGATGAACATTGACGAAATATACCCTGTGGTCATCTAAAGGCGACCAAATCTATTTACCCTTCCCAAATGCAACGCCAGTCATACGTTTGTAGCAGCACTCGCCGATTTATACGTAAAGGCATCAATTGAAGAAATTCACGATCCGTACTTCTTAAAAAAGGCCACGGTGTTCTCCTAATGCGTACTGCAACGAGTTCTACCACAAAGGTGTCTCTCATTCCCAAAACTATAGAGATACGTCTAGCTTTATGGGAGAAAAATAAGTACGACGCATTGTTTCATGAAGCGAAACACTTTCAGTTGGAACTAACTCATCGCGTTCCCCTCGAGAAAACTGATTGGATTAATCGTTATTGTAAACTTCTGACTGCAGGGAAAGTGACCGCTTCCACATCAGTACTAGAAGATAAGTCATCATCCACAGTCCTGAGTCCAGACGAAAAAGTGCACGGTAGACCAGTAAAATCATGGCTACAAGATCTCCATCCCTCCGCAAAAGTTCCACCACCAGAAATATTGTTATCGTCACAATTTCCTGATTCAATAATGCATCACGCAAGCAGATTTTGTTTTGGACAAAACTTGCATCATATCCGCATGTGAACGAACTAAGGGTGGTGCAGGGCCTTCTGGACTTGATTCGACATCTTGGCGGAATATGCTTACACGTTTTGGTTCACAGTCTCAAACGTTAGCAAGAGCTCTCACTCGCTTCGCGATTAAGCTGAGACCTTAAGGAGTGTTTTTATCAATGAAATTACTCGATGGCCGATTGAAAATGCATGGAAAACGATCCTGATGTCTCCGCTAAAAATGGGCGGGTTGGGAATATTTGATCCGGCAATAACCGCTCAAACAGACTACGAATCCTCAAAGACAATCAGTAGCACATACGACTCCGGTTTAATCGGACAAGCATTGAGAAACATACAATCAAAAACGATCGATCAAATTACGGCGCGACGTAAAAACATACATCGTCATAGGCTGTCAGAGGCACTTTACCTTATGGACACCGTTGTTCTGACCGCCGTCAATCATGCTCAAAGAGACGGGGCATCTTCATGGCTCAGCGCCGTCCCTCTGACAAACGAACGCTTTTGTATGTCATCAAGAGGTTCACAGATGCCATTTCCGCTCGCTATGGGCAAACCCCAAGTGACTTGATCGGCAAATCATGCTCTTGTGGTGAAGAAATCACGGTGAGCCACGCACTCTCATGCAGATCGGGAGGATTACCGTCAATCAGACACGACTCCGTCCGAGATAAAATTTCAAAAGAAATATCGACCATTTGCCGTGATGTAGTAATAGAACTAAACCTACTACCGGTCCCTGACACCCTTAAATTCGTCGCAACATAAACAAGTCGAGCCGCCGGAGCAAGACTGGACATATCCTGTTTGGGTCTGTGGAACGAGCGATTAGAGCGGACGTTCTTTGACGTCGTGTTTAACATCTTTGCTCAGTTGTTCGTCAACCGATCAGTGGACGCATCCTTCCATCACAATGAATCACGCAAACATGCTAAATATTCAGAAAGAATTAAAGCGATCGAGCGATGCAGGTTCATTCCGCTAATTTTCTCCTCTTCTAGTGGCATTGGGAAAGAGACAGGCACCTTGTTCAGACGAATCGCATCAGTTCGCACACAACGAGGTATTACGAAATATGCGCATGTCATCACAAATATCAAACCCCGCGTTTCCTTTGAAATTGCTCGAACAGCATATGCCTGCCTTCGAAGTCCAAGAGGAAACAGAGAAGGCAGCACATAAGATAGTGAACGCCTTGTTTTAAAAATCAATTACAACTTTGACAGTGAAAGTTATGTATGGGCCCATTTGCGGGAACCCTCTTTCTTGTAAATTATTGTAATTATTTTATTAAAAAAATATATAATTATTATGAAGCGTTGAGAAACAACAAATCGCGATGTAAGAGGCACCGAAAATCTTAAAGAAAACTTTACAACGTGCATCAATCAAGGGGGAATCAAGTTGGTTGAGCACACGCCCGCTCGCAGCAAAAGATCATATCACCTCACGAGCAATGAATTTCAAGATGCACTGGCCGTTCGTTACAATTGGCCCACAAGCGGATGCTCATCAAACTGTATATGTAGAGAATTACTCAGGCGCGCCGAGATCAAGGAATGGAGCATCTGTGACCCTGTCCAGCACCAGCAGTCCTGAGGAACGGACGTCACTCTATCGATTTCGGACTGAGGGCTGAAGATGGATGAGGACAGAACTATTTTAATAAAACATGTATCAATGTTTTTTTTCTTTATTGCGAATAAAATTTTATTGTTAAAAATAATAATTCATTAAATAACTAATTATTAATAATAACAACTAATTATTAATTTATTAATTATTATTTATTATTAATTACGATTATTTATGAAATTAACTTTTAAAAATATAACGGAAATCACAATTAATTAGTGAATTTGTTGCCTTTCCCGTTTTTCTATAAATATTACTTAAAAAATATACAATAAATATGCGCACAAATAACCGGCATATCTATTCAATATCTTTACTTTGCATAATGCATAAACGCCTAAATATCAAATTATAAGGCGTTATTATATGGATAATAACGCCTTAATTAGGCGTTATGGATAATAACGCCTCTGACATTATATTTACATAAACGAAAAGAAATAAGACATTCAACGAAATTTGAAATCGAAATTTTTATTTTAGGCACTTCAATCTTTAAAAGGTTCCAGTATAAACGTATCATTATATGTAAAACAGATATCGTAGATAAAATTTGAAAAGATATATAATGAAAATAAATTAATCATTATATTAAAATTGTACTATTACAACGTTTACACAGATCCTCCACGAAGTCGAAGGACGAGATGTAATGTAGACTCTTTCTGAATATTGTAGTCACTTAGGCTTCGACCGTCTTCGAGCTGTTTTCCTGCAAATATCAGCCGTTGCTGATCTGGTGGAATTCCTTCCTTATCCTGAATTTTAGCCTTTACATTCTCAATCGTGTCGCTCGCTTCAACTTCGAGTGTAATCGTTTTACCTGTTAGTGTTTTTACAAAGATTTGCATTCCACCGCGAAGTCTGAGGACAAGGTGCAATGTTGATTCCTTTTGAATGTTGTAGTCGCTAAGGCTTCGACCATCTTCAAGTTGTTTGCCCGCGAATATCAGTCTTTGTTGATCAGGGGGAATTCCTTCCTTGTCCTGAATCTTAGCCTTAACATTCTCAATCGTGTCGCTGGCTTCAACTTCAAGTGTTATTGTTTTACCGGTTAAGGTCTTCACAAAGATTTGCATACCACCACGAAGACGTAGTACCAGATGTAATGTAGACTCCTTCTGAATGTTGTAGTCACTTAGGCTTCGACCGTCTTCAAGTTGTTTACCTGCAAATATCAGTCTTTGTTGGTCAGGAGGAATTCCTTCCTTGTCCTGAATTTTTGCTTTAACGTTTTCAATTGTATCACTGGCCTCTACTTCTAGGGTAATTGTCTTACCGGTTAGGGTCTTTACGAAAATTTGCATTCCACCGCGAAGTCTGAGGACAAGGTGCAATGTTGATTCTTTTTGAATGTTGTAGTCGCTAAGGCTTCGACCATCTTCAAGTTGCTTGCCTGCAAATATCAGTCTCTGTTGGTCAGGAGGAATTCCTTCCTTGTCCTGAATCTTTGCTTTAACATTTTCAATTGTATCGCTGGCTTCAACTTCGAGGGTAATTGTTTTACCGGTTAGTGTTTTTACGAATATCTGCATTCCACCACGAAGACGTAGTACCAGATGTAATGTAGACTCCTTCTGAATGTTGTAGTCACTAAGGCTTCGACCGTCTTCAAGTTGTTTTCCTGCAAAAATCAGTCTTTGCTGATCTGGAGGAATTCCTTCTTTATCCTGAACTTTAGCCTTTACATTCTCAATCGTGTCACTGGCTTCAACTTCAAGGGTAATGGTTTTACCTGTTAGTGTCTTTACAAAAATTTGCATTCCACCGCGAAGTCTGAGGACAAGGTGCAATGTTGATTCCTTTTGAATGTTGTAGTCGCTAAGGCTTCGACCATCTTCAAGTTGTTTGCCCGCGAATATCAGTCTTTGTTGGTCAGGAGGAATTCCTTCCTTGTCCTGAATCTTTGCTTTAACATTTTCAATCGTGTCGCTGGCTTCAACTTCTAGAGTAATCGTCTTTCCGGTCAAAGTTTTCACAAAGATCTGCATTTTTCTAAAATGTAGTAATATTTAATAACTATTTATGTAATACACGTAAATTTCAATTACAAAATGTAAGAACAGAGAACTTAATAACTATTTATATGCTCTTAAATTTCTGTAAGGCAACGTTTTTAATTCATAGCTGTTTGTTATCAACAACAAGGCTTTACTCCCATAAACTTTTGTTACTGCGCAGTATATAATTTTCTATATAATGTGTTATATAGATTTTGCAATCCTGCGTAATTAAACAAGTTGCATTTATCCAAATGATAGCTAAATTACTAACAAACATTTTGTTAAACATGAATGCGAACTATAAACCTGAAATGTATGTTCAACCAAAGTAAAAATTTAGTAGGCAAATTGCGAACCAGCAAATAATTTAACATTAACAAATGATTTAATCATCAAAAATAAGGATAAATGTATTTTAGTAAATTTCAATAAGACATATATATATCAATGCATTATAAACTTGGTAATTAAAAGGGTGAAAATTTTCGTAATATAGTTAAATAATCTATAAATTACAAAATTGTAAAACATTCGTTATAATACCTGGACAACTAATAAAAAACCATTTTCGATATAGATTACCTGTAAATTGGAAAATATCTCAATGAGAAATTACCATAGTAACGATTAGTGATTTTAACGATTATAAGATCGTTCTTTTCATTTGTAGAAAATTTTAATTTTTAATCAACATATATTGTAGTATTGTAAATGCTGTAATGACAAAAGACAGCCGTTTAAAGTATCAGAATAGAGATATAAGCTCATCAGGAATGAGTGATATGTTATTAGGTTCCGCTCTTATACCATAAAACTAACTTTACTAGTATTGCATGTGATTTGCAAAAATATAAATTAATTAAAAAAAATATTAACAAAGATGAGATATATCAAATCAGCTAACTGAGTCCAAGTATATAATATAATTATAAAATAAACAAAACATAATAATGCTAAATCAAAATTTAATAATTAAATAATAAAATTAATAATTGTTTTTAGATTTTCTATAATTTAAATCAAGTTAAAAAAATGAAATTTAAAATAAACGTCATTTTTATGAATTGACTAATAAATAACAGACGTTGTATCAGAATAAGAATTAGAGGTCATCAGGAGGAACTGCTATGCTATCAGGTTTCGGCCCCTAACTCCTCTACCCAACATAGCAGCGGGGCCAAATACATGCTAATGATGTATTTCCTCTGATAAAACTATATAGTATCTTATTCTAATACAAAGTATATTATTTATTATCCATCCATAAAAATTTGCCACTTAAGAGTTTAAATTTATTCTTTATATTATTGTGTTGATTTATATATTTTACTATTTTCTGCTTGATGTTATTTTTATAGTAACCTAGTTTAAAATATCCATCTATTAAATTTTTTAAATGATTTTGAAGAAAGCCAATATCATTACATATTGTTGCAATTCTTAAAATTTCATTATTTAATGTATTATATTTTATATTATATGGTATGCATGAATGCTCATGCAAAAATATGTTTCTTGTAAATTTAAATATGTCATCTTTACGATATAAAAATCTGACGATATGTCACCTTACGATGTCATCTTATGATATATTCCAATGTATTGATAGGTATTTAACTCTACTTATTTTTTTTCAATAAAAAATAATAATTTAGCAAAAGTAGGGACATCTATATTTAGACAAGTAAAAGGTGTTTCAATGGGAGGTTATAGTAGCCCAATTATAGCTGAATTGTTTTAGCTTTATAAAATATGAATTTGTTCATAACTGTGTAAAACATAAATCTAAGATATACAAAGATAAAATGTTTCGATATTTTGATGTGTATTTAACGATAATAATTTTATTCAACAAGCAAACATGATCACTCCATATATTAAATATACCAAATAATAAAAAATATAATACATTAAATAATGAAATTTTAAGAAATGTCACAATATGTAATGATATATGGAACTGAAAAATATATTATTGCCGAAGCATGTGAAAACTTACCGTCTCTTCGGGGACTATTGTTTTTTCAAGCTTTAAAAAAGCTTCAATTCTCACTTTGATTTTATCTTTGACCACAAAATTGCAGTTTCTGTATTGTAGTTCAGATATCAAATATCTAACATGTCTTCAGGCATTTTACAACCATTCAAACAGTTTTTGATGTTTTCCATAGAATATTTAAATTATATTCCTTTATAAAATTATTCTAAATTATTAAAATATAAATTGAATTTAATAACTAAATTGGCTGCAAAACTCTATAGGCAGTTTTTAATGTATTTCTTCCATAAAATAATTGAAATTATATTAATTGTCAGGAAATTAAATTGATTATATTGAACTAAAATACGTGAATGTAATATGAAACTGTACATTAAAAGCAAAGGAACTTTTTAATTTTGAATTTAAACTTATAGCACAAATACGTTAATTATTAGAGTAGCGAGAAACTTGAAAGCTGCTTTGACTTTAAAGCAGTGTTCGTTATATTTAATTAAAAAAAGGAGAATTTAAATTAAGATATACAAGCTAAACAAACATTTAATTTAGATTTACTAAACAAGAAATTGTTCATAATTGAAAAACTTTTCAATGAGCCTAAAATATCTTAAGAGAAGAGTGAAAAATATAAAAGTGAAAAAGTATAAAAGTGAATGTGTATTAAGAGATTAGATTAATATAGCAGATTTACATTCGAAAGATTGTAAACGAAAATTGAACGAAAATTTAAAATTCCAAATCAAAATAATAAAAATTCTAAAAATATCTAGACTAAAAAGCTGTTTTATTTCTACGAAAAATTTGTGGATTATATTTACATTATTTAATAGGATATTCATCCGGATATGTATTTTAGACATTCAGGAACAATCAGGTATAATTGAATTTTAGCTAAATTATTGTATTTCGCTAGTAACTATTAGCGAAATTAGCATCTTCAGAAATCAGAAACAATTTTTCTAATATTTTTTACATGTTTAAAATTTCTGAAGATGCTGGTAGTTACTAGCGAAATATAAAAAAATTGTCTTCTAATTATACCGGATCGTTCGTGAATATTTGAGTTATTTAATCGTTCACAAACAGTTATAATCTGCAAACCTCCAACGCTGCTAATAAGTACTGACTTAGAGGTTGTAAAACAAGGGGGATAAATATATCCCCCTTGTTATATCCTCCTATATGTATATATTCTCACGTTACTATTATGTTCAGAAAATGAAATCATAAATCTTTTGTTCAGTGACCCATTAAATATTAAAACAAAAATTTAACATTATTAAAACAAGGGGCATAAAACGTCGTCTTTAAAAACTCAACACTATATAGATTCTAATATTCGTTTCAACTCATGACAGATGAAGGAATTGCGATCAAACCTCAACAAATTGCTAATAAAAAGCCAACAATCTTAGTATATAATTCTAATCTGCGAAGCTCCAACGCTGATTAATAATTTAGAGATTAATACAAGAATGGATAATAAAGCCTCTCTTTACTACAGAGAGATTCTAGTATTCGTTTCCAATCATGACATATTAGTGAATTGCTTCAAAAACGAAAATCAATTTTTATATAAACTTAATGATTTAAGTAATCTGTATTTATGTTGCCTAACATTGGGAATTTTTCGATTGCTTAAATTTTGATAAGATTGTAGCTAGTGCTTCTATGCATGTCCATTGTTCGTGCGATAAAACTATTTTAAAGTTCGTTTAAGCTCATTAATACCATTATGTCCATACCTTAAAAAGATAAAGTTGTTCTGTTCTTGAGTGATTGTGAGGATCGTTCCTAACCTTTTCATTGCTATTTATCATATCTTTTGTACTGACAGTTCGTAAGGTCAATTATATAGTATTTTTAAATGTCGAGACATTACTAGTTTGTACTGTAGTATATAAAAGTATATCCCCGAATAATAAGAAACAAGCTTTCCTGATAAATGATCACTTCACAATAATGTAGGATAGAAGCCGAGATAATCTGGACTAGTTCATTAAGCGATATACATCCTGCGATGAATATGTACAATAAAATTTGAATATAGAAATGTTTACAACATTTCAAACTGAAATTCAACTATCTAATTTCGTACGAAATTAAAAGTAAAATATTCAGGAACGACCGGGAATAATTGAAAGTCAACAAAATTATTTTGATATTTCTCCAATCTACATGAATCATATCAATAAAAATTGATATTAATACATTTTGTATTAGTATAGTATTATTAATTAATATTAATATAAGAAATCTCATTCTATTTTATTTTCAAAAAGAAGCATTTAGTTAGTTGCGCTTTATAAAAAAACGATAAAAATGTAAAAACCGCAACAACAATTGAAATTAGAAAATTGTATATTAAAAATAAAAATCAAGCATATATTATAAATATAATCTAATTTAGAAAAAATATTAGAAAATATTAGAAAATTAATATTTACTAAATATTTTAAAATATTTTACATAACTTCATACATATATTTACTTATAAATTGATGTATATTGGTTCACAGGAATATACAGCATAAAATATTACAAATAACGCTCATTATTATGATCTTACAAATGCGACAATTCGCAAATTAAAAAAATTCAAATATCACAATAAAATATGACAAAATAAAAAATTAATATGAATAATATATTAACTTAAAAAGTATTCAAGATTTTTAATATAAATCGTATATCGGTCAGAATTACATTTTGGCAAAATTTAGTCTTTATACAGCCAGTCATTCCAAAGAAAAAAAAAAACAATATTTTTTCAATCAGTATTTCGGCTGTCCAGGCAGCCTTTTTAAGGGATTGCAATCAGATAGCGCGATTTGAACTTTTATAAATAAATAGATAAATTATATAAAATTTATACAATAAATATACATTTTTATTTATATATTATACATTACATACAAAATTAATATCGGTATATCAATCAATTGATTAAGATGATGTATTACGAGATTTATATAACAATCAAAATACAACTTTAAATAGCGTTTTAAATATATCTAAATTTATGATTATAACTTTTTCTTTATAAAAGTGACAATTTAGGCTTATCGAGTATATACCTTTCCAAAATACGAAACTAAAACGTTTAATAATTCAAAGGTAAAAACGACTATCGATACTGACGAATATATGAATTGAGCAACATAAATCAAAAAAAAGCTAAAGACAAACATGCTAACTTTCCTTTGTGTAAACTAATAATTTATTAAACACAGAACAAAATTAATCCGGAATAGATAAAAGCCTAATTGCCTCCACGTAGTCGAAGAACAAGGTGCAACGTGGACTCTTTCTGTATGTTATAATCACTTAGGCTTCGACCGTCTTCAAGCTGTTTTCCTGCGAATATCAATCTTTGCTGATCTGGGGGAATTCCCTCTTTATCCTGAACTTTAGCCTTAACATTCTCAATCGTGTCGCTGGCTTCAACTTCAAGTGTTATTGTTTTACCGGTTAAGGTCTTCACAAAGATTTGCATACCACCACGAAGACGTAGTACCAGATGTAATGTAGACTCCTTCTGAATGTTGTAGTCACTAAGGCTTCGACCGTCTTCAAGTTGTTTACCTGCAAAAATCAGTCTTTGTTGGTCAGGAGGAATTCCTTCCTTGTCCTGAATTTTTGCTTTAACGTTTTCAATTGTATCACTGGCCTCTACTTCTAGGGTAATTGTCTTACCGGTTAGGGTCTTTACGAAAATTTGCATTCCACCGCGAAGTCTGAGGACAAGGTGCAATGTTGATTCCTTTTGAATGTTGTAGTCGCTAAGGCTTCGACCATCTTCAAGTTGCTTGCCTGCAAATATCAGTCTCTGTTGGTCAGGAGGAATTCCTTCCTTGTCCTGAATCTTTGCTTTAACATTTTCAATTGTATCGCTGGCTTCAACTTCGAGGGTAATTGTTTTACCGGTTAGTGTTTTTACGAATATCTGCATTCCACCACGAAGACGCAATACCAAATGTAATGTGGATTCTTTCTGAATATTATAATCACTAAGGCTTCGACCGTCTTCAAGTTGTTTTCCTGCAAAAATCAGTCTTTGCTGATCTGGAGGAATTCCTTCTTTATCCTGAACTTTAGCCTTTACATTCTCAATCGTGTCACTGGCTTCAACTTCAAGGGTAATGGTTTTACCTGTTAGTGTCTTTACAAAAATTTGCATTCCACCGCGAAGTCTGAGGACAAGGTGCAATGTTGATTCCTTTTGAATGTTGTAGTCGCTAAGGCTTCGACCATCTTCAAGTTGTTTGCCCGCGAATATCAGTCTTTGTTGGTCAGGAGGAATTCCTTCCTTGTCCTGAATCTTTGCTTTAACATTTTCAATTGTATCGCTGGCTTCAACTTCAAGGGTTATTGTTTTACCAGTCAAAGTCTTTACAAAGATCTGCATTATAATATCTAAAATATTATTAGAACAAACGCATGTATTATTTATGTACGGCCGATAAGGCAAATCTACTTCAAAACTTGAAGAGCATTTTATTCCAATTATATAAAAATAATAACGATCTAAATGTCGCAGTAAACGAGAAATATGCTGGCAATAGGCAAATATGCCATTGAGAGGTAACACAAATAAATTGAAATTTAAAATTTTCATTCTTCAGTAGTCCAGTGATCTAATCTCGCTTTGGTGAGAAAAGTCCAATGAAGTATATACCCTTCAACTAATCAACTGTAAATATTAAAAGAGGATTAACTACTAAAATATCAAAATACGTTAGATTTTTTATATCCAGCGCCTTTCAATAAAAAAATTCGCTGAATAATGTAATAATAAAATATAATATAATTAGTAATACATCAAGATATTAATGTATTAAAGACACATTTACTTACATACAAATAAAATACAGAAATTTTATAGCAAAGGGACTAAACTCGTTGATGTATATTTTTATAAATACATCGTTTATAAAAACATCATTATATTTTCAACACGAGAGATCACACTAAAATAATCTGGAAGAAATCTAGCTGCCAAATAAGTTTTGACGCTCTTCTGACATCAAAGGATAATTCAATTCTCTAAATGTAAGAGCAAACCAATTCTATATGTCGACAGATTTGTACCGCATTTTATGCTTTAAATCTTAATCAATATTTATGAAATTCTCCAAATTATTTAATTTTGAAATATTTCACATTAAAAGAGGATTTATTTTTAAGTCGCAAATGCGTGTCGGCTCACGCTTACATGACCACAACAAACAAAATACAAAAATCTAAGTCATGTGTCGAAAGGTGGGTACAGAGGAGGTATTTCACTTACCTTTTTATTTTTATTAACTTCTGAACACACGGTTTAATTACTTTAACTATCTTTAAGTATCTTTTTTATTTAAGTAAACTAACTTCTTGGTCGTATAAACTTCTATGCCCAATTATTAATTTTATAATTTTAATTTAACAATTGACTAATTGTAATTCAACTTTATTTTTTCAACATATTGAGTTCTTGTTCTTATGAACTTCTAAGCTCAATTTATAATTATTAATTTTATAATTTTAAATTTATACATTTAATAATTTTTTATTTTATTTAAAGACTTCAAATATATGATCTTATTAACATCTAAACACAGTTATAAATTAATTTATTTAATTTTTATAATTGTTATTTAATTCTTTTTTAAAACTTCAACTGCTTGACCTCATTAACTTTTAAACACAACTTTTAATTAATTTTTTAATTTTTATAATTAATTGTTAATTCTAATTGAAAAATAACTTCTCGACCTCATTTTATAATTTAAAATTATAAAATTCTAATTTTATATAATTATATCACATATAATATATCACATATAATATGGAACTATATATTACGCAGTTCCACCTTCTCGAATGCAATCGCGCGTCTGTTGCCTGGTGTCAAGACTGTTGAACATGGCTCGGTGAAGCTTTTGGGTTCAACGAATCGGGAAACGATACGAGCATCGATGCAGACATCGCCGACGCTACAACCGAACTAGACGAAATGACTTCCCGCCTCATGCAACTGACTAGATATGACGCGTTATACCTTCTTAGACATTGTGTTAGCATACCAAAAATCAGATATCGCCTTCGTTCCACACTAGCCTTCAAGCAAACATCGATTAACGATTACTATAACATTTTACGATCATCCCTCTAGGCGGTACTTAGCATCCATCTCGACGATAGAGCTTGGTGCGATGCTCCACTTCCGGTTGTTCTCGGGGGTCTCAGGATTACATCCGCCGCCATTATAGATTTACAAGCTTATCAGTCCTCAGTGTCAAAAACGCAGAGGTTAGTAGATCTTTTGTAGTCGGGTAGTCCAATCCCAGTCAGTAGTGACCTGACTTAGCCGACGGCAAATTAAGGTGGTCCTCGTTTATCACCACTGAGTCAACGAAGGATGCACAGAGACAGGGTTTTGGGACCATCATAAATTGCACGTCTGCACGCAGTTGAGGTAAATGCGGCGGGTACATTTTTAGAGACCGTCCCATGCGCCTCTACAAGTACAAGGCTGGACGACGAAACAGTGAGAATTACAGTTGGCCTAAGTTTGGGACTTGTATATGTGTAGCTCATACATGTCACTGCGGAGCAGCGGTGGATTCTTTTGGACGGCACGGATTGGACTGCTATAAGTCGACCGGACGACATTTTAGGCACGCACAGATGAATGCCACAATCAAAGTGTCACTTGCCGTTGAGGTTACACGAGTCAACTGGAATGCTGCGTACCGATGGTAAACGGCCAGACGGCGCTACTCTTGCGCCCTGGGAACGTGGGAGGTTTCTCGCATAGAATTACACATGTGTGAACACACTGGGCATCCTCCTATTTGGCCCGTTCATTACTAGGTGCAGGCACCTTGGCATCGGACGCCGAGCGAACAATGCGCACAAAGTACAGCGACCCGAATCCCGCGTTCACGGTTTTGTACCTATAGCTGTCGAATCCCTGGGCGCACTAGGAAAAGACGCGCAAGTATTATTGATATCACTAGGAAGGAAAATCTAGCGAGCGGCCAACGACCTACGCTTGTAAAGATTTCTGCAACAGAGGATCAGCGCAGCCATTCAGAGGGGTAATGGAGCATGCATCAGGGAGACGATCGCAGGCAGATCCCCAGAAGAATATAATTTCTGACTATAATAATTTTGAATAATTAATTTGTATAATAATTTTAATTATTTTGATTTCATATTTTTTCAATAACATTTTATAATTTTTATAACTAATTGTTAATTCTAATTGAAAAATAACTTCTCAACTTCTTGACCTCATTAACTTCTAAACACAATTTTCAATTAATTTTATAAATTTTATAACTAATTGCTAATTCTAATTGAAAAATAACTTCTAAAATTCTTGACCTCATTAACTTCTAAACACAATTTTCAATTAATTTTATAAATTTTACAATTAATTGTTAATTATTCTATTTAGAAAATAACTTCTCAACTTTTTAACCTCATTAATTTTAAACAATTTTAAATTAATTGTTTAATTTTCATAAATGTTATTTAATTCTATTTAGGAAATAAATTGTCAATGCTTTGGTCTTAAGAACTTCTAGACACAATTTTTAACTATTAATTTAATAATTTAAAATTTATTTTATTTAAAAACTTCAAATTTACGGCCATATTAAGTTCTAAACGCAATTTTTAATTTTTAATTTTAATTTTTTATTAATTTAATAATCTTTTATTATAGAAACATTCCTTGGTTTTCTAAATATAAATTTTCGATTAATTTTTAAAATTAATAAAATTAATTTTAAATATTTTAATTTATTAATAAATAAATTATTTTAATTTATTAATTAATTAAAATTATCTATTATTTTAATAATAAAAGGAGCGGGCGAAGCTCCTTTTATTAAGGAGCTTATTGATGTGGGACGCCGCCTGCGTAGGCACCCTCGCAGCCAGCAATGTTAGGAATGCAGTCAGAGGAGCGGGCGAAGCAGCTTCATATGCCGAAGAGCGCAAACGGCTGAAATATGCCGACTTGACCATGTACCACATATTTTGCCCTTTTGGAGTATATACTTATAAATCACTGGGCTCTTCCTCTTTGGCTCTTGTTAAAGAGATAGGAAAAAGAATAAACCACGTTACCGGGGATTCACGTGCTACTTCATACCTCCTCTAAAACGTTATCATCACCATGCAACGTGGAAATGCTGTCAGCATTCTGGCGACGGCTCCAAAGGGCAAGAACATGGTAGGCTTGTGGTAGCAGCCAGTCTTGCAAAAACGAATGACATTTATCTACGAAGAAAACAAACGTTCTCCTTAAGTCAATTGTATTAAATGATTACTTTACTATTTTATATTCTAAAATATTTAGAATATAAAATTTATTTTATAATATTTAGATTACTTTATTAATTTATTAATTTTTATTTTTGATTTTTATTAACTTTTTGCTCTCATTAACTTCTAAACGCAATTTTTAATTATTAATTTTATAATTTTTATTAACTTTTTAATTTTTATTCTATTACACATCAAAAACTGTAACTTCAAAATTTGTTCAATATTAAATTTAATTTTGTTTAATTACGTTATTACTCAATTCATCTTTACGACTACGAAATCAAAATCCGATATTCTAACACGAACTAGAAGAGGAAAATCTAAATTCCAGACTAATACATGGGCAATCAAATGTTTATGCTCACTTCAAATTTGATGTTAGTTAATAATATCAATATAAGAGATGCTACTGTTTATGGAGACTGAATGTTCAAAGTTTTGAACGTTTATTGTTTGAGATTTGAAAGCAACAGTAGTAGCCCCGTAATGTTTGGAACTTGCCCACAACACAGCTTTCCGAATTTATTTAAACGCAAATTCGAATTGAACGCCTAATGACTACGTCAATGATGACGAATCAAACCTTTAAGCCGAAGATTTGCATTCTGAAATGCACGCTCAATCCCTGACTTATAATCCCATCTGCTACTTGGAATTATAATGAAATATACGCTCAATCCCTGACTTATAATCCCATCTGCTACTATGAGATTTATAATCCCATCTGCTACTATGAGATTTATAATCCCATCTTCATGATTTTAAATTAGATCTGCTACTTGGAATTGCAAGGTTAAGCGAGAAGGCAGTACACACATTTAACAAATTTAAAATTCTCCTTTTCAAACTTGCCTGCTCAACAAAACGCAGCGTTTCTTCAACTCACTTACCAGTAAAGAAAACAAAAATGACTTTGTGTAGTATTTGTTGCAGTAAAACAACAATCTCGAAGCTTTTATATGACATTTTAGTCTACACAGAACGGAAAGAATTCTGAATGTCAATTTAAACAATCGTGACGTAACGCTTGAAATATGGAATTACAGAAAAAGCTTTGCTAAAAAGATCAACTATCAGATAGGGGGCAACACCGTCGAGTCAAAATGACAAGGTCACTGAAATCGTGAATGTTTCTGATGCAGTGTGAGCACACAGAACATATGTTCTTGCCAAATCAATAAAAAATTCGTCAATAGAAGACGAAGACAACGCATTAAATAAACTTTCAAGCGCTTATGTGTTCATCTTCAGATAGCATATAAATACGGACTCGGAAATCATTAATTTAGAAAGATAAATTAATTATGAATTATAAAAGATTTGGTCGCGAATTATAAAATTTTTAATGCATTCGGTTAATGACTTCACAAACTGAACGACATTTTTGTATATCACTTTATTCAAGACTTTTGCCTAGTCCTATGTAACTTAGAATCAAACGCAAGCATTGTGTTGATGAATTAATTATGAATTATAAAGGATTCGGTTGCAAATTAAAAAAATTTATGCACTCGTTTAATGAGTTCACAAGCCGAGCCACATTTTTAGATGCCACTATATTCAAGCCATTGACACAGTCCTATGTAACTCAGAATTCAACTCAAACATTCGGACTTGAATCCTTGCGTTCACAAATTAAAACTAATTCTAAAAGATTCGGTTGCGAATTAAAAAAGTTAATGCATTGGGTTAATGAGTTCACAAACTGAACGACATTTTTACATGTCACTTTATTCAAGAATTTTTGCCTAGTCCTATGTAACTTAGAATCAAACGCAAGCATTGTATTTGTGAATTAATTTTTAATTTTAAAGGATACGGTTGTGAATTAAAATTTTAATGCACCGAGGTAATGAGTTCACAAACTGAACGGCATTTTTACATGTCACTTTATTCAAGCCCTTTGACTAGTCATATGTAACTCAGAATTCGACTCAAACATTCGAACTTGAATCCTCGCGTTCAGAAATTAAAACTAATTCTAAAAGGTTCAATTGCGAATTAAAATTTTCATGCACCGGCCTCACACAAAAAGAGTCACATTTTTGAAAGTCACTTTATTTAAACCCTTGTTTCCCAGTGCTATGTAACTCAGAATTCAACTGAAGTATGCAAACTTAAATCCACGCGTTCAGGAATTAAAACTAATTCTAAAAGATTCGGTCGCGAATAAAAAAAATTATGCACAAGCCTGATTCACAAAATGAGATACATTTTTACATGACACTTTATTCAAGCCGTTTCCTAGTTTTATGCAACTCAGAATCTAACTCAAACATTTCTTTAATTAATAAAAACTAATTCTAAAAGATTCGGTCGCGAATAAAAAGTTTTCATTCACCGGCTTGACGGATTCACAAAATGAGTCATTGACCCAGTCCTGTGTAACTCAGAATCCAACTCAAGCATTCGAACTTGAATAATCAAGCCTTTTTGGCAACAAAAAGGCTTGATTTAACTCAGAATCAAACGCAAGTATTTAATGATAGCAGGAAAAGTTAAGTTTTTTTTCATATAAGCGTTTAAAATTTTATGGCTAACTTGTCATCTATTGATAATTCTATCAAGATTCATATCTTTAAATTAATAGAAGTTTTTGTTTGATAAAGCAAACAAATATAAACGAATTTTTTAATTCATCGAAACGAATAAGTGTCAAGGTTAATAAGTGTTTATAGTTATTTGAGCGTAACTGTTGTGAAATAATTGAAAATATATATTGTTCATTGAACTGAACAATAATAAACATATAAATTGTCCTTTTCATTACTTTGGTTTCCAATGGACTCCAGCTCAATAATAAAAAAGTGTTTCCATGTGTATCTCTCGATCGAAGCATAATCAACATAGAGTTAACCACCTTTATGGTGTAGCCATATCGATAACTGACTCATATAAGGATCTTGGTGTTTGGGTACGACAAGATTTACATACATACCAGTTGCATACATCCTAACTTCGTGTGCTCAAAGGTCAGAGCCCCAATGAATTATGCAGTATCTTTTACCAATCGTGATAAGTCAATCTGTCTAAGCATACCAACATCAAATCATGCATGCTCCTCTTCGGGTTCAGATTCTAGCTCTTCTAATCCTCATAAGTCTAGATCAAAAATTGTTGACTGATCACTTTGTCTAATAATTGGAAATGTGATGGAGTCATCTTCATTGGACACCATTGAATGTGTACGTCATGACATTAAAGCCATTGAAATGTTATTTTCGTATTTACTTCAGACATGCACCGACAAACGAGATAAATTCATTCAGGGTGATGAATATTTTTAGGTTGGGTAAAAGGGATAATATTGGAAACACGCGACTTTTAAAATTTGTTCTGAATTCAGATGTGATGTGTTCCTTAGCTCTACGTAACGGGTTTCGTCTAACAGGAACCAACATCTTTATAAGAAAAGATCTCTTACCAGAAGAAAGAAAATTACAGAAAGCGTCACTCACTAAAATTAAGGATCGTAAAGCGAACGGCGAAAGTAATTTGATTATTAAAAATTTTCGAGTAGTGCGGCGCAGAATCTCTACACGTTTTTGATCCGTTCCAAACCTTCATAAGTAAGCAAGGATGCTCTTCGTCTACTGTGTCACACCACCTATAAGCTCCCTCTAGATTTTTAATCCGAAAAATTATACCTCCGTTACTACGGGGTTGTTCCTGACGTAGTTCAGTCTACGAACATCTTCCTCAATTTGCGCATACTTTATACAAACATACTTAGCATTTACCATAAATGAGATGAATTGACGGTGCGTTTGTCGAAGACGCGTTACGATATAATAGCTCTCACTGAGACCTGGCTAAGTATAGACATACTTGATTCTGAAATAAGTATCGAGGGATATACTCTTATTCGTGGGGATAGACAATGCCGCAGGGGTGGTGATGTTGCTCTTTATATAAGAGTCTTATTATCTGTAAAAATAGTCGAATCTAGTAATTCTTCGTCTAAATGTGATTATTTGTGGGTATCTATTGACCATGGGATTAGGAATCTAACGTTCGGTATATTTTACCGACCTCCGTGTTCGTCAACTGCCTCTATGCAATCCTTTTTGCTTAGTCATGTAAAAATGTCTAAAGAGGGAGATTTGGTTATCGTAGGAGACTTTAATATGCCAAAAGTAAACTGGAAGGATTATGTTCCCATTAGTAGATGTGATCATGGTTTTTGTGAACTCTTAGAAGTTTTTGATACTTTAAACTTATTTCAGCATGTCCATGAGCATACGCGATATAGGAAGGATAAGTCTTCTTTGTTCGGCATTTGTTTTACTGTCAAGGAGAATGCTATCGTGAATATCAAGTACGGTCCTCCAATCGGTTCAAGTGATCATGCTACCATCGATTTTCTTATTAACCTTGATCTCAAGGTATCTTCTAATTGTAATAAATTTCCGAATTTCAAAAAAGCCGATTATTCCACTATTATAACTCTTCTCTCAAATATTAAATGGCCCAACCCTTATATTTTAAGAATACAGCCAGCGTGGGACTTTTTCTGAAATACTTTACTCTCAATATTATTGGCACATACACCTGTGTGCTCTATTCGAAAGAGACTGAAGCATCCTGTATGGGTGGATGCGTCCCTACGATTTCTTCTAGTAAAACGAGATCGCGCATTCCTGGATTTCAAACGGGGTATTAGATCTTTCTCCTCATACAAGGTTATTGGAAATAGAATCACTTCGATTAAACGAAGTAAACGTCATACCTATATTACTAGCATGTGTAAGTCCTTTAATCAGAATTCTCGAAATATATTTAGTTTTATTCGTGGTCAGAGATGTTCTCAATGGGATTCGTTTAGCTTAATAAACTCCGAGGGAAATTCTATCAATAATGCGAGTGAAATTGCAGAAGCATTTGCAGATCACAATAAACTTCCTAACGTATCGAGTCCTTCAAATGATAGCGATCAGTTATTTTCATCTGATATTATAGATCACCCTATATTACCCAGTGTCGAATTCTCTGTTCTGGATGTATTTGATGAGCTTAGAAAATCAAAACCTTCGTCTATTAGTGGTCCTGATAATACACCATCGATCGTATTGCGAGAGGCTGCATCAGCACTATGCTTTCCGCTTTGGCTTATTTACCGTTGCTCCATAGATTCAGGAATTTTACTTTTTGAGTGGGAAAAAGCCACCATTAAGCCCATTTTCAAGAAAGGTTCAAGATCTGCTGCTGGGAGTTATAGACCAGTGAGCTTGACTTGTGAAGCATGGAAGATTCTGAAAAAGCTAATTTTGCGCTCTCTGACATCATACCTAAAAATATTGTATTTTAAATGTTCTTCAACATGGTTTCCGACATGGGTGGTCCACTACTACTAATTTAGTTAGTGAACGGGCTAGCTGGTGCGATTCCTTGAAGGTTGGACATGGAATTGATATTCTGTTTTTTGATTTATCAAAAACCTTCGATAATGTTAATCATACCATTTTAATTAGTAAATTATTTGATGTGGGCATTAGAGGTAGTATCCTTCGATAGTTAAATTGTTTCCTCCAAGATAGGTTATTTGCGGTGAAAGTTAAAAACACTTAATCACGTTAGCGAACAATGTCAAGTGGTGTACCTCAAGGTTCAGTCATAAGTCCTACTCTGTTCAACATATATGTCAATGACGTATGTCATGTCAATTGCTCATTTTCGATGTACGCCGATGATATCAAAATTTGGAATGGTATTCGGGATCTTTCAGATCATAACCGGCTTCAGAAGGACATAGATTTCATACACTAGTGGTGCAACTCATATGATCTTACTATTAACATAGAACAGACCTATCACATGCATTTAAGTCAGTTGATGTATTCCGGCTCGTACACTTTAGGCGGTGCTACCATTAAGAATGTTGATCAAGTCAAGGATCTCGGTATTATATTATCTAATAATCTGTCATCGGGTCCTCATGTAAGATATATTGTAAGCAAATGTCAACGCATCCTAGGGCTACTACGAGGAACGCTAGGTTCAATAGATGTTGACTCATTTAGGCTGCTGTTCCCCTCGATTGTCCTTTCTCATATGCTATATGCTTTATCAGCAGTCTTTCCGCAATCTAAGGGTGAGTTGCGTTTACTTAAGGGTATTCTCCCTAAAGCTATCCTATGATTTCTTCCATTCGAAATATTCCCTATCCTCAGAGACTAGACGTTCTAGGCATATGCGATGTTGAGACGTCCTTAATTAAAGCATATTTGATGTTAGTGTGGAGGACACTGCACTCTCCTAAGCACGTTTTAAACCCTCTATTTACACTTTCTGCTGAGGTGACACTTTCTGCTGAGGAACCGAGGTGACATCAAACATCGAATCGTCAAACATTGGAATAAATTACCATCTACTGTTGTTGAGGCCACACATGTATCAGAATTAAAGAATTATCTTCGTGGTGAATTCCGCCTTGAATCCTGACTTGTTTCAGCTATTTTGTTGACTATTTTTTATTTCTCGCTTTCTTTTTTTACTGTGATGCCCGTGTTTTGAGCTTTGCTCTTTTGGCAGTCAATGAATAATTATGAAGAGAAAATTTATTGCCTTCGCGCCTCTCGGCTTCGACAAAATATAAAAGAAAGAAAAAATATAGTTACAATAAATTAAATACATTCAATTTAAACGGATGCTGATGTTATACGTTGTACCAATATATTGCATCTTCTCTTCGTCATATACTATGCCCCTAATGCTTCTGCACTGTTCCTCTTAAAAGGTCTCAGATAGATCTGCACTTTACTCCATACGATCGATATCTTGCAAACTCAAATGCTGCAAATATGGACATTTCAAAATATGAAACAAGGACCAGCAGGCGCACAAACAAAATTTGCACGAACAGCACGACGATCGCGAATGTTAAGGAATGCGTATCCGACAAATCTTATCGTGATACCCATGAGTAGAGAAACGCCAAACCAATGGCCGCTTACAATTGTTTGAATTTTTCCAATGCTGTTTACAGGCAACTGGCCTTAAAAATTGTTCCGGATCAATCCCCGATACTTTCTTGTTAAATATTTCTAGATTTGCAGTATAATTAACAGTTTCGACCATATTAAGAAGACTGCGCAGATATCCGGATAAAGGGGGGACAGCTGCCAAGGTAGAAACTAGTGTGTATGATTTCTTTAGTGAAACTCCAACTATGCGCTTTAAAAATCTTGCCTGGCATCTGTCGAGCTGCATGAAATTACCGGAAGTCAAATCATTCCATACAACGGAAAGACCATAACTAATCATGAGCAACAACATGACTCTGAAATACCTCAATGCACCCTCGAAAGAGAGACTCCCTAGATTATGGATCAAACTCGTTGCCGTAATTATTTTTGTCGCCTTGCGTTCCAAGTGATCAGCAAAACTCCAACGCGAAGTGAGGTACATTCCTAGATAAGTATAACGCAAAAGTTCCAGCGGCTCATTATGAAATGTAAGCTGACCATGCTTGCACCGTGGACCACCCTCACGAAACTTGACGACTTTGGTCTTTTCGATGTTAACCTTAATTTTGTTAGATGTACAATAATCATACAACGCATCTAAGGCTATTTGAGAAGAGGATATAGTATCTGAGACTATGGCAAGATCATTTGCATACATCACTGACCATACCCTATTCGAATTTCGACATATGCAGTTTGGGTTGTCCATAACGAAGAAAGCAAAAAGTAGGGGGCTAAGAGGATCTCCTTGCAAGACACCACGGTTTACGCAAAAGGATTGTGAAAACTGAATCCCGTCAAATATTCTAAGTGAACTTGGTTGAAGAATGCTGCTTATAAGTTGAAGAAAGCGGCCATATACTTTAGCGCCATTTTCAACCTTTCTCAATAATAAGTTTCGATCTATGGAATCAAAAGCATTCTCAAAGTCTACAAAAATCGTGTAGAGAGATTTATGCGCTTCGAACATTTCTTTTACAAGTTGTGATAATCTAACATGTAATCATATTGTATAACTATATTCTAGATTGTTGAATAAAGCCTTATTTGGTTTATCATTACAATTTATTCAACAATTGTGTATATTATGTTAGATCAATGAACTCGGATTTTCAACAATTGACGTCCAACGTTTCCATGGATAAACTTCTTATACCTCAACCTTTCAATCTGGATCCAGACACATCAGATTGTCAAGACGAATGGATTCACTGGCGCCAAAAGCTACAAAATTTTTTCTCGTTGCAAGTCACAATAACAGATGACCAGAAACGATTTGTACTCATTAACTTACTGTCATCAAGACTTTACTTACTGATCAAAGATTCTAGAACATTCGACTCAGCCTTAAATATACTCGATAAGCAATTTCAGAAGCCAGTTAACGCGGTTTTTAATAGATTTCAACTGCATACTTGTCGTCAAGATAAAACGATGAATATCCAGCAATATGTGAGAAAACTTGAAGAGTTGGCAACAAAGTGTAATTTTGAAGATGTCGATGCCGCAACTAACCGTCGAAGCCATATCATTGACGCCCTCGTCCATGGTCTACTAAATTCTTATATACGTGAGAGGATACTCGAATCGAATAAAACTGACTTCGATGAAATTGTTTTAATGGCATCATCTCTAGAGGCCGCACAAAAACAAGCAGCCGTTTTTACTTCAAATGACGAGACAAGATCAATGCTAGCATCGGTTTCAGCGGACAACAATAACGAACCCTCCCATTCCGAATTCGATGATGACAAATCGATTAACGCAGCCTTGCGAAACAAAATTACCAAACGCTGTTACTTTTGCGGTAATCATTATCACCCCCGCAGTAAGTGTCCTGCAAGAGACGTTACTTGCAACATTTGTTCTAAACATGGTCATTTTGCCAAAGTCTGTCAATCAAAATTAAAATTTTCCACCTCGACTTCATCGGCGTTATGTTCCATGTCCAACTTAGAGGATCCAAGTTCATTGACTTCCATTACAATCAATGGTCAACAAATCGAATGTCTTCTAGATACGGGCAGTTCAGAAAATTTCATTGACACGAATATCGCACATAAATTACAACTGACAACCACATCTTGCTGTAAAACAGTTTATATGGCGTCCTCCTCCTCTTGGGCCACAATTACAAAACAGTGCACAACAAACATTGAGTTGAATAAAAATACTTATCCACGCTGCCGCTTTTCATTGTTGTCGTCATTATGCGCTGATGCCATATTAGGCAGAGAATTCATGAAGGAACATGAATTCATAACGTTCCCATTCGGTGGAAATTTGCCTGGACTAACTCTCGCTAACATATCTCCAGCATCTGCCATAAAAATCCAGCCATTAACACTTTTTCCGAATTTGCCGAAACATCTCATTCCAGTTGCCACGAAATCAAGAAGACAGACACTATCAAACGCCGAGTTTATTCGAAGCCAAGTAGCTAACTTACTCAAATCCGGCATTATTCGAGAAAGCAGATCGCCTTGGCGCTCACAGGTTCTTGTTGTTACAAATAGGAATGGTAGACAGAGAATGGTTGTCGACTACTCGCAAACTATTAACCGATTCACATCTTTGGATGCCTACCCTCTTCCTAATATCGATGACCTCATTTCGAAGATTGCAACACATTCCGTGTTTTCGACGCTCGATCTTTCCAGTGCTTACTATCAGATTCCATTGCTGGAGGAAGATAAAAAATACACGGCTTTCGAAGCATCAGGACGTTTGTACGAATTCCAGCGAATTCCTTTTGGGCTTACAAATGCTGTTTCTGCTTTCCAACGAATCATGAATAACCTCATCGAACACTATCAACTTGAAGGAGTATTTGCTTACTTAGATGACATCATCGTGTGTGGAAATAGCACTGATGAACACGACAAAAGACTAGATCGTCTAACGACCATCGCTAATCAGCTCAACATCAAATTCTCTCCGGAAAAGTCGCGTTTGGGCAAGACACAACTCAATTTTTTGGGCTACCACATTCGACATGGTTGCATCAAACCTGACACTGAAAGAATTAAGCCATTTCTTACTTACCCGATTCCGGAAAATCACACTTCACTACAGAGACTCCTCGGTATGCTCGCTTACTATTCGAGGTGGATCCCTTCTTTCTCGGCAAAGATACGCCCACTGGTAGAATCGAAAGATTTTCCCCTCGATCGTGCTGTCATCCGACAGATAGAAGAAATAAAGTCGGAAATCTCGAATTCATTTTTATGTGCTTACAATCCGGATCTTTCCTTGACTGTTGAAACTGACGCCTCATATTCATCTATCGGCGCGGTGCTCAGTCAAAACAACTGCCCCGTCGCCTTCTATTCACGATCCTTGCCTAAAACAGCGTTGCGACAGTCGAGTGTGGAAAAGGAGGCTTACGCGATTGTGGAAGCTCTTAAATATTGGAAGCATTTCCTGCTAGGACGCTATTTCATTGTCAAAACCGATCAGAGGTCAGTGTCATTTATGTTTGATCAAAAACTGTCGAATCGCATAAAAAGTGACAAAATCGCTCGATGGAGAATTGAACTTGCACCTTACAATTTTGGCATTGAATACCGGCCCGGACAATCAAATAAAGCTGCTGACGCAATGTCTAGGATAACATGTTCGTCTTGCAAAACAGTTAATGATCTTAAGATCTTGCATAATTCATTGTGTCATCCGGGTGTCAGTCGATTACTTCACTACGTTCGTTCGCATGAGTTACCTTTTGACAAAAGTGACGTTGCGGACGTTGTCTCTTCGTGTCAAATTTGCGCCGAATTGAAGCCTCGATACGCTAGACCAGAAACAGCACATGTCATCAAGGCTACGCATCCATTTGAACGGCTAAGCATTGACTTTAAAGGCCCATTGACATCAACTACAGAAAACAAATATCTCCTTTGTGTCGTTGACGAATATTCTCGCTTTCCGTTCGCCATACCGTGTAAGGATACATCTTCTATATCAGTCATCAATTGCCTGAATCAAATCTTCAGTGTTTTTGGTTACCCAGCCAACGTTCACAGTGACCAAGCAACATGTTTTCAATCCAACGAATTCCGAACGTATCTAAATTCTCGCGGTATTAGCTGCACCCGCAGTTCGTGCTACAACCCACGTGGTAACGGACAGGCCGAACGATTCGTTGGAATAATCTGGAAGACAACCCAACTCGCCCTCAAAACTCACAGGAAAACACTGGCGGAATGGGAATTTGTTCTGCCATTGGTTTTGTCATCTTTGCGCAGCTTACTGTGTACCGCGATAGGGGAGACTCCACATCAACGACTATTTTCTTTCCCAAGGAATTCTTGTAACAAATGTATCGTTCCGAGATGGTTGGGAACAGGTGAAAACGTGCTTTTAAATCAGAATCCAATGTCTAAATCAAATCCGTTGTTTTCGCAGGCTGAAATCTTACAATCAAATGGTAACTACGCTACTATTCGGAAACCTTGCGGGAAAGAGATGAATGTGTCCGTAAGAAGACTGACCAGGTACCCTATTACAAATTCTAACATAGATAACGATATGCTACTGATTGATCGGACATCAGAAGGAGACGGCATGCATTCAAAAACCGACTCGACAATCGTATCACGACAATCATTGAATGGAGCTGATAATATTACACAAGTTGGAATCGGTAACTATCGGAGTGAAGAGAATCAACAAGTCGAACATAATAGACTTCAAGAATTACGGCGTAGTCCTAGGGATAGAAGAACTCCGAAGTACCTAGACGATTATATAATCGGGGAAGACTGTGATAATCTAACATGTAATCATATTGTATAACTATATTCTAGATTGTTGAATAAAGCCTTATTTGGTTTATCATTACACAAGTGCACGTAAAACTCTCAGAGCATCACTCGTACTTCTGCCTTGTCAAAATCCATATTGCTCAAATGGAAATAAATGCTGCCGATATCTAATTAGTCGTATACAAACGATCAGCGTCAAGAGTTTGTATGAATGATTCAGGAGCGATATACCACGATAAGAATCAGGGAGATATATATTACCTTTACCTTTATAAAGAACCTTCACAATTCCCTCTCTCCATTCCTGAGGTAACGGATCTCCACATAAACGAGTTAAACATATGTGACCAATAATTGCTAAGAAGTGAGAGAGACGATTTTAGATGTTCTACACATACGTCATCGGGACCAGCGGCTTTTTTGTTTACCATGCGTAACAGTGCTGATTCAACTTCCTCGCTAGTAATCAAAGAGTTAATTGGATCTGAGTCTACCAACGTAATCGGGATATTTCTAGTCGAACTTTGAATATTATTTAGGACGACGATGGAATCATCATGTAATACTTTTTTAAAATGAAGGAACCATTGATCTAAAGGAACTCTAGATCCGTCATATTTAATGAAAAGTAAAATAAAGTGTAATTCTCTTTACGCAAAGGTTCAACACTATGGTGTCTTTGATTTATTAATGTCGGCTCAGTTTATAATGACTAGTCTATCAGTTGGTCTGCGCAGATTGAGAATTACACACCAAATTGTATCGCTACCACTAATGTGCTCGCTTTACACCCATACGATATTTGAGTTTGCTTGTTACTAATGTGTTTTTGTCTTATAGATTAAAAATTACAGACTACAAATTCAATTTAGAGCCTAATGAAATCCAAAGTGGTGCTAGAAGGTAATTAGTTCTAATTCCTGTGACCGTTTTCGTTTCTGGAACACAATTTTAACTGTATTAATCCTTTTAGATAAGGAAGACCAAAAGTCAAATAAGAAGAAAATTTTTGCAAGCCGGAGGAACCGTCGTAATGATAAAGTAAATAAACCAGAAGACACATTGTTTAGTAAGAACGTAGTGGCAGTATCGTTAGACAAGTTAAGCCAGGAATCAGAAGTAGTTCAGAACCAGCACGTGTTCATTGGAACGTATTTTATGCCTGGAGCGTCAACAATAAGCCCATTGATCAACTCTCTAAAATTAGCTTCAATGTCGTGTTTCCGTAACGTAGTTCGAATGTATGAAATGGCGGTCATAGCAAGATACATCAACGATCTCCGAATAATGCCAGCATTTTCAACAAATTGTGATCTAGATCAACAGTCTTTCTGGCGAGACGTTGGTAGTTTGTCGATTGGAGTTGTATCCACAGCAACGGCGCATATGGGATTTTCTAATCCTGCGTCCGGTATAACCCTGATACAACGGCCGTTTCATCTAAATGTTCGAGCAGCCCATCAATATGTGGTGACTGAAATCGCTTCGGAGGAATATCTGCCTGCAGCACGCGAGACTAGAAGTTCACCTCGTCGATATTTAGTTAACATCGGCAAATATCTTATGCTGACTGGAGATATCCGTTTAATTTACTGTTTACTCTACAAATTAGCTGAGTTACGACAGCTTAAACATGCAGTGGTTGACGCAGCAGTGATAGCTAGAATACATGTAGTATTCCCAAATTTACCAGCTAATGTGGAGGTAGATTATAACGATGTAATTAATACATTATATATGAACGTCGAAAACAGAGAACGCGGTATAATGAATGAAATATTTAGAATAACTCTAACTACTGATGAAGCTAGGAACCAATCGCTGATAAACAACACACTTTCATTCGAACGAGGAATAGTTCTACAGGTCAGAATGTTGGTTCAGGAGTGGTTGATATTGAGTAACCTGAGCATGGCCTTCTTTATGGTTAATTTGTTAAAGGAAAGTCCTATGGCGATTCCGAAGGTTTTAAAGTCAATTCAAGAAAGTTTGGACGAAAGTATCTTCATGAACGTAGTTGATTGAAAGAGAAGAGGACGATTATCTTCTGTGTTGCTCCCACCCTACATGCCGAATATTCTTGCCGGTTGCGTGTACAATACTATATATGATTGCCTATCTTGTAGGGAATTCTATTCGGAACAGGATTTGCGTGATCTTGGTTATGACAGCGGCCGCGTATGCAAGGTTCTAGAAGATACTAAAGTAAACCTGTTACGTGATCTTTCGGCAAGATTTTAAAATAATAATAATAATAATTTTTTAATGAGAGAAAATTTATTCAAGAAAAAAAGAAATAAAAATGTTCCTTAAACTAGAAAAGTCATTTAAAATTCTTACACTGTCAAGCACATTGTCTTGACATATTACTCAACAGAGTGCAACGGACTTGTAATGATGCTGCTATTGCTAGCGCTAGTTCCGTTTTGATCCTCAAATCACGCATGTATTCATTGTATGGCCGAGCAGATTTTATAGATTGACGCTTGCATATTTGTCGTAGCACCTTTGAAGCTATTTCATCAGTACCACCGTTAGCTGCAAAAATTATAGGAAAAAAACAAGATATTTCAAACCGTGATATACGTTCACCGTATTTTCCGATTTTCCTTTGTTCGTGGTAGTGAAAGTGATTTTGCGGCATTGATGTTGAGTAGGACGGAGCAAGGTGATTGTAAACACAAATGTCCAATAGGGACCGCTCCGAAATACTAAACAACCCATAGCAAGAAATATCTACTCTAGCGTTATGTTCCCTGGCTGTCGAATTTGTTGCTAATGTTACTCCGGCTGGAAGCGGTTGCAGTGTAGGTTCCAGAGAAACGGGGTCGCAAATCCCTTTTAGCTCTTTTGCAATTAGATCCCGAAGGAAGTTGTGTCGTATAATTGGAATGCCGCCGACCTTACATGAAAGAGGGTGACGGAGCTCAAACTTTGAACCGCATAAACATTGATCTGGTTGTTTCGGAGGCGTCCAACCATATCTTGTCGCTAGAGCGTCTTGAAATTGGAGCTTTGAGAGTCGATAACCATATGCTTCCATCGGTTTTGCAGACAACCATGTTGACGCACCACACGTAGCAGCAAATTTTAAAGCTTTTATAATATTGCTATCTTCCAGTGTTTCTTGTAATTTTATATTCCAAAAATTATTTCGTTGATTGTGGATATCCAAAGCGATTTGTTGCTGCTGTTGGGCCAGCAAGGGGCCAAATGATGCATTGATCAGCGGTTGACACATTCGGCGCGAATTTTCGAATTCCAGATCAGATCCATCTTGAGGCAGAAAAATTCCCAAACCACCATACCGCAAAGGGATATTGAATATTGTTTTAAATCGATCTATATCGACGACGCCAGTTATCTTGGGAACAAGGCAGGATACTATGATTTTCGACAAGTTTGTGAATGCTTCTGAATAGACATAGTTCGTTGTATGAAGTTCCAGCTGTGTTGTGGTGCTTGAGTCAGAGCGACGTAAGCCAGGTGAGGATCTTCGTCGGCTACTAGTACCAACCTCTCTATGCAAGTAGACCATTCATCTATTTTCCTCTTTATGAACATATTTGTATTTGATTTTGTACCAATAGCTAAACCTAGTATCTCAATTCCATCAGTATTAATGCATAGGTTAGATTCTACGAAAATCGATTGGACGACGCTAAGTATCTTCTCGTGTACCAACATTTGATAATTTTCTTCATTAAGATAAAATCCAAAATCAGGACCGACTCGACGCACAGTATCCCAAATCGTCTTAAGGTCCTCCACACTTCCGATAATGTTAGAGTCATCCGCATACCAGCGATGTACAGTATTCGGGGCAGCCTTTGAAAGAACATTAATCAAGGGAAGAGACGCCGCGGCAAACGCAATCATGGAAAGCGGGTCACCTTGAGTGAATCCCACTAAGGATTCTAAAATATCATTGTCGACTGTCAGTATATTGGGGCATTTGTAGATATCTCGTAGTACAGTGGATAAAGAAGACATATGAACTCTACATTGTTCAAAGCGACCAAACGATTTATGCGATTAAAAGCGTTGAATGCATCTAGTTGTAATATACACATGTCATCGCTACTATCAAATAGTTCTATTGTGGAATGAATTGCCATCTCAATACCACATTGTTGGCCAGAGCATAATTAAACACAACCAGCCACTTTCTGGATATCTTCCAAAATTCTTTTCGCCACAACCTTGCCTACTTTCTTCGAGAGACTTCACCAACTACAATCGGTCGTACTCTGGATTTTTATCTAGTGGAATTAGACGGCCTACTGTAAAGGCTTCAATGTCGCCGGGATTCAATTCGACGGTCGCTATGTTTATTGCGAAGTTGACAAATAATTCAGCAAGTTCATTAGAACTTTGACCAAAAGAACATATCATACTCTTCCATGAAGATGCATTTACTCCAAAAGGCGCTGCTATTTACTCCAGAAGAATGCAGGGCCTTCAGCTTCTTACTCCTGAAGGCCCTGCATTTACTCCAGAAGGCCCAGTGTAACAAACCCTAACGGGTCACAATTAAAACAAAAAAAGATATCAAATTTGAGCATCCTGACACTATATAATAATATGCTTCACTATGCTGTTTGCCCTATTAAATTAAATTATTATTGTTTTAACGAGGCAAATGCGTGCCAGCGCACGCTTACATGAAGACAACAAAACAAAAATGTAAATCATGTGTCGAGAAGGTGAGAACGGAGGATGTGTTTGAATGTGATAAAGAAGGGAGCGCGGCGGACGTCGAGAGGGAGTTGATTCCAGGCGAGTGAGGCGGCGACAAGGAAGGATCGGAGACCATAGTTGTTGGAGTAATTGGGAACGTGAAGTAAGAGGGAATTACAGGAACGCAGCGATAGTGAGGTGGAGCGAGTGTCGTCTAAGAAAGGAAGATTGGTGAACGATGGGGAGCCGACAGCGATGAGACGAAAAGTTACGAGAAGAAGGCGGAGTTTGATGTGGATGGTGGGCCAGGAGAGTTGGGCAAAATATGTGGATGTGTGGTCGAAGCGACGGAGACGAAAGAGCACTCGAACAACGGAGTTGATTATGCGTTGTAGGGGTAGGATTATGGATTTTGGAGAATTGGCGAAAAGGCTAAGGCAGTAATCGATTTTAAGAAAAAGAAGCGTTGAAAGAAGATACATACAAGAACGGAAGTCGATAAGGGTGCGGATACGGCGGATTCCATAGAGAATTAAGTTAGACGAGCGAACCTTGTCACGGACGAAGGGTTTAAGGGAAAGGTGATCATCGAAATGGAAGCCTAAGAAAGTGAGATTGTGGACTATAGGGAAGATCGATGAGGCAAAAGATACAGTGGGAGGAGATATGTTTGGTTTACGAGGAAGGATCCACATTATTTTGGACTTGTCGGGGTTTAGAACGAGATGGAGATTGGAGAGACGTTTGTAGATAGAAGAAAGACAGTTGGAAGCAGAAATGCCGATATCGTGTATGCGGTGTGGGGGTGCATGATCATAGATGAGGATGCCATCGGCGTATTGCAAAGGTTTGATAAACAGAGAGATCGCTAAGCAAAAGAGAGAAAATCAGGGGACCTAGGACTGAACCTTGTGGGTCCCCGCAAAAAATAGGGATGGGAAGGGAGGATGATGAATTAGAACAGACGCGAAAGGAACGGTCGGATAGATATGAGGCGAACCATGCTACGGAGGAGGAAGAAAAGCCGTAATCATAACGAAGGCGAGAAAGGAGGACGGAGTGGTCGACAATGTCGAATGCGGAGGAGAGGTCGAGGGAGATGAGAACACTATATAGAGCCTTGTCTCGAGAAATGAGTAAGTCGTTGTACACTTTTATGCATGCGATTTCTGTCGAGTGATTAGAGCGGAAAGCGGATTGGAAAGAATGTAATCGCCTAGAAAATGTTTATCGCTCCGCCACGAGATTAGTCCGTACTTACAGACATTTGGAATACAAGGATATACTTAGGTATATAAAAATACGTAGTCTTAGTCTCATGCGAATTCGTGCTGATATGTGCCTCGTATGGCATATTTTACATACTAAGGATCATCCATTGCGTCACTTGTTAAGATTGCGAGATCAGCCCTCACTACGCGGACATTCCCTTAAGTTCTTGCTTGGAGCACTACGCCTATGCTAGATATGTATCTCACTTTTTGCACAGAGAGTTGTATCGGTATGGAATCAACTTTCCGGTACGACTGTTAGCTCTCGTAATATTCATTTGTTCAAGCTGGAGTTGGATAAAGATTTAGCGAAGATAATCGATTGCGATCTGTATAGTTTTACTTTGATTCCCTGTGATGCAACTTGTAAAGAGTCTTTGACTCGCTGTGTTGTCTATATAATGTTTTTTAGAAAAAAACATTAACTGTAAATCAAATAAACACAAGACTTTCAAAGTCCCTAATGGGCAACAGTATAACAATCCCTAAAGGGTCACAATTAAAATAAAAAATACGATATCAAATTTTAGCATCCTGACACTACAGTGTACATAGAATAATAATAATTTTTTATTTTTTGTTTCTTAGAGGTAGATTTATTGATAAAACAAAAAAATAAATCAAATAAATAATTTAAATTGATGTGTTATTAGACAAAGTTGTGGAGCTAGGAAGTGTTCCTAACTTGATTTTTTGTTGTTTTCTAATGAAGCTCTGAATCCCCCTCGCATTGCAGTTTAATTCATACGTGCCAATATCATGGATAAACGGCATCTGTAGGAATGTATAGTGACAGAATAATATTTCGTGTTTTGCAGTAAATATTGTCCTGCTACCCGGTTAAAAATATGGTTAACGGTTATTCCAATAAAGGATCGCTCCGTGATTTGTATTAATAGTCCATTGCACATGATGTCTGATCTTGCTTCTTTATCTCGAGTTGTGGTAATTGAATCAAATTTTACGTTATCCGGAACGTTTCGTAAAGTCGGCTCAGTGAGAGTGATGGCATACCTTTCTTAGTCGACGTGCAAGTTCATCGCGTATAGCATTGTGTCGAATAATTGTCCCTCCACCCGTCCGGCATGATAATATACCTGCAAGATCATGATGATTGCTGCATTCACATTATCTTCCTGTGTCAATCGTTTGCCAGTCATATCGCCTTACCATTGAATCTTTAAACTCTTGCGAAGAGAGAAACATGTCTTTTGCGTCAGTGTAGTAACTTAGCCATGCATATGCCCCAACTCTACCCACGTTGACTAGTATTGTGCTACAATCTCTGTCGGAAGAATCTATTATCTGCTTGCGTCAAATTTGTACATTAATCTCATTCTCGAATCGTATTTGTTTAATAATTTCTTTCTGTATTTTTAACAGTTCGGATCCTGAAACACCATTCATAATAGGCGAGCATATTCTAATGGTTTTGGTGTAATCTGAATTATTGCTACATGACGTAGCCAAGTTCTCCAAGTTTACTCGGTAGCGAGATTAATTTCATGGCTTCCGTATCATCAGGCAGATACCCGAGCATTTCGGGCAAAAGTTCTTTAAATGGGTTTATTTGAAGTGGCAAAAACCATTCATGTTCGGTCTCACATGTTCGCTTCAAATAAAGTTGCTTGTGCTGAGCTGCTTTCGTTAGCATAATATAGGCAGCGAAGGCCTCTGTTGTCGCAAGATCTTTAATTCGCTCAAATTTTGTCTCCCATATCTTCACTGCTTTCGTGTATTCGTCATGCACAAAGTTTGATGTTCCCACGAAGCTTCCAAGGTACTTGACACCGTCCTGTCGTATTTGCACTCCTTGTTCTGAGAACAATGCAGTATTTATGTAGCAATAATTGGGATAAGTCAGTAAAATACACTTCTGAGGGTTTACATAAAAACCATATACAGGGCCACATCGGTTAAGCTCAATCCAAATTTTTTCTAGCTGATCCTTCGTGCCTACACAACATCCATCGTCCGCATACCATTCATTTTTCGCATTAGGAGCTACTTTCTGGAAATTATCGATCATGGGCAATGATGCAAGAGCAAATGATGTCATTGATAATGAATCACCTTGTGTGAATCCCTCCTTAGATTAAAGAGTGATATCATTTACTGTCAGATCTGACGGGGCGCTATAGGTATTTTGAAGAATTGTTTTTAGTGACAAGCACAAGTGATCTATATGTTTCAGTGCTAGTTGTGTGTTTATGCAGTTGAATGCATTCTTGACATCAATACTTGACATCAGTAGACATCTTTACTGCTTTTGTGCATTCGTCATGCACAAAGTTTGATGTTCACACGAAACTACCACGGTATTTTACACGGTACTTTACAAAAGTACTTAACTACCAAAATACTTTTTCTCGACTCTGAACAAATTCTCCACGCTGAAAAGCAAGGGACCATCCTAGGTCCCCGGCTTTTCTCTCTTCTGCTTGGCGATCTCTCTCCGTTTATCAAACCTTTGCAATACGCCGATGGCATCCTCATCTATGCTCATGAACCCCCACACCGCATACACGATATCGGCATTTCTGCTTCCAACTGTCTTTCTTCTATCTACAAACGTCTCTCCAATCTCCATCTCGTTCTAAACCCCGACAAGTCCAAAATAATGTGGATCCTTCCTCGTAAACCAAACATATCTCCTCCCACTGTATCTTTTGCCTCATCGATCTTCCCTATAGTCCACAATCTCACTTTCTTAGGCTTCCATTTCGATGATCACCTTTCTCTTAAACCCTTCGTCCGTGACAAGGTCCGCTCGTTTAACTTAATTCTCCGTGACATCCGCCGTATCCGCCACCTTATCGACTTCCGTTCTTGTATGTATCTTCTTTCAACGCATCTTTTTTCTAAAATCGATTACTGCCTTAGCCTTTTCGCCAATTCTCCAAAATCCATAATCCTACCCCTACAACGCATAATCAACTCCGTTGTTCGAGTGCTCTTTCGTCTCCGTCGCTTCGACCACACATCCACATATTTTGCCCAACTCTCCTGGCCCACCATCCACATCCGCATCAAACTCCGCCTTCTTCTCGTAACTTTTCGTCTCATCGCTGTCGGCTCCCCATCGTTCATCAACCTTTCCTTTCTTAGACGACACTCGCCCCACCTCGCTATTGATGCGTTCCCGTCGTACCCTCTTACTCCACGTTCCCAATTACTCCGACAACTATGGTCTCCAATCCTTCCTCGTCGCAGCCTCACTCGCCTGGAATCAACTCCCTCTCGACGTCCGCCGCGCTCCCTCCTTTATCACATTCAAACACATCCTCCGTTCACACCTTGTCGACACATGATTTACATTTTTGTTTTATTGTGGTCATGTAAGCGTGCGCTAACACGCATTTGCCACGTTAAAATAAATGTTTTTCCCAAGTCTCAACAATTTGTAGTGTATCGGAGCGCAACGCTCTGTGTCCCATAAATACAGTAGTACTGGGGGACTTTAACATGCCTGATGTGGTCTGAAACATATAGTCACAGTATTTTTGGTAGGCGGAAGTGATCTTTGTAAACAGTATTTATGCCCGCGGAGACCGATAATAATGATCAACAGCCCAGTAATTTTTCTTTCAAATGCAGAGTACGTCAGTGAATTCAGTCTAACATCTATCTTTGATTGTTTTTTTTTCACGTTTTATCTGTATGCTATTTTTATTCAGTTTTTATATCTTGTAATCCAACTTTCTATGAGCCCTTTGTTCTTTAGTTGTTGTAATACAACAACTAGTTGTATTATTCTATGAGCCCTTTGTTCTTTAGTTGTTGTAATACAACAACTAAAGTTGTTCTTTAGTTGTATGTAATAATACATACATTTAAAAAAATTAAATATCTGAATCGTAAAATTTTCAAGAATAAGATTTGCATAACTTAAGTATTTAATTATTTAAAGTATTTAACTATTTCTGAATACATAACTTAACTATTTTACATAACCCAGTATTTTTAACCGATATATTTAATGCACCATGTGATAGAACAAAAAAATTAAAGAACAAAAAAAATGAGAACAAAAAATTAAACAGCTTAAACACACACATATTCATACAAATTTCACAATGAAGAAAGCAAATTCGAAGAGAGCGTCAAACACTATACATATCACGCAACATCGTAATGCGTATAAGCGGCTAGAGGTCGAATGCTGCAATAAAGGCTGTGAAGTGTGGTCTATTGTCGACATTCCTTTAAATACCGAGTCGTCACTCAAGAGCAAGGACTTTTATTGCGGCTTTTGTTCTGCTACAATGATTTCGGCCCTCCAAATGAAACTAGTGCAAGATATGGTTTGTGATGTGAATTGTTGTGATATATCGTTACCTATCAACTTAAATGACGTTCGTGTCTCTCAAGACAGCACGGACCATCAAACTTCGATAAACACCTGTACCGTTAATCCTGTCGTTAAGCTGCCATTAGATGACAGTTCAACTCCTGACCTATGTGAACCGAGGATTGAATTACCTTCACTGTCATCTACGCATCAGCACGATAATACTTCAAATGCCGAACTTCAAATGCTGTCATCCTTTCAGGACAAAGAAAAATCGGTCATTCATGTTGAACAAACTACACCAGCTGTAAACAAAGGAAGGGTATGGCGCAACACTCTATTGCAACCTACACGAAACGCTGGATCGACATACCATCAATTGGGTGAAATCAGAGGTAGCGATTCGAGTGGGGCCATCGATAGAAAACAGAAGGCCAAAAATAAGAATAAATCAGGAAATTATTTACCTTCAAATGGTCAGAGCATTTCTTTGGACAACGCTCCTTCTACAAACTACCGTTCGCATCCAGATAGGTCTTGCAATATCCTATTTAGTGGTATCGCTGAATCAAAGGCCAGTAACTCACAAACACGTATGAATGATGATGTGTCCAGCCTCCGTACTGTGTTCTGTCAGTTACTCTTAGAAGGTGATGAGAAGCTAGCTTCTACTCTGAAGGTTACAAAGTTGTTTCGACTTGGAAAAAAGGTGGTAGAGAAACCAAGATTGTTGAAAGTTGTATTATCTTCCGCAAAACATGCAGACCTTTTGCTCAAACGTGGTTTTCCACTTAAAGATTATCCACATCGTATTCTTAAGGATCTGAGTCTCGAAGATCGTTTAAAGTTATAAGAAGCAAAAACAGTATTACGAAACCGGCTATCTGAAGGTGAAACGAACTTATGCATACGAAATTTTTAGGTTGTCAGGTGGCACCCAGTAGTTCGTTGGATTCCCATAACGATCAACAGCGTCACTTAGCAGTATCCAGTTTGAATTTTGCTAGTTCGTCTGGAAAAGGTAGTTTCAACAGTCATTCATCGCAACTCTTCAATAGCGTTAGTTTCAATTCTGATCTGGGACACTTAGTTTCATTCAACAAATTATTCACCGTTCCTAGTAATCCCTTACCACAACCCACACGCTATTTATCGATTGGGTATTCTAATCTTCGTAGTTTGCCTGCTCAAATAGTGGAGTTGAAGTATCACATGCTTTCTCATTCGTATGACATTTTCTGCGTTGCTGAATCCTGGTTGCATCAATATATTGTCGATACCACTGTGAACATTCCTGGATTTCGCCTTATACGAAGCGACAGGATATCAGGTAGGCGAGGTGGCGGTGTCGCCGCGTATGTCAGAGAAAATTTCCTCGTATCTGAGGTGTTGAATATTTGTGACCCTTGTGGGTCGTTTGAGACTCTATGCTTCCGTATTGATCACTCAGCGACCAGTATGAATTTTTGCGTCGTGTATCGATCTCCGTCAGTAATTGCAGACACTGATCAACTAAAACTTATTTTACAATCGGTATGTTCCTCCCCTCACTTTATTCTTTTGGGCGATTTTAATCTTCCACGATCTAGATGGTCAGACTATGTCTTTTCTGATGGTAGTTCCACGGAAAGGGAAATATCTGAGTTCCTTGCTGAGGAACTCATGCTGATTCAGCATGTACAAGAACCAACTTGCTTAACTTCAAGATCGGATTCGGTACTTGATCTGGTGTTTTCCAGATATGTAGGAGACATAATCAAAGTTGATTATCTGCCTCCTTTAGGAAGCAGTGACCACTGCTTGCTCTCATTGACGGCTGTCCCTTATTCCAGATTCTGTCCACCTTGTTCAAAAACTTACAAACGTCATTGGTCGAAAGTGAGAAGAGAAGATGTTTTGAGAGTTTACAACCAATTCCCGTGTACTTTTATGAACACGGACAAGCTATCATTGAATATGATCACTGATTACCTACATAAATTATCTGATATTCTTGCCCCTATGCGCGAATCCTCTTATGCTGCTAAGTCACCTGCATGGATAGATTCCAACGTCAGACAACTAATAAGTTCAAGAAATTGTTTATGGAAGCTTCAGCGTTCTGACTCTGGTTTCTCTGCCAGATATAAATATGTTCGAAATCTTTGTACTAGAGTGAAAGCAACAAAACGATGTGCATTCGAATCGTCTATCGCTAATAATGTAACACGAAATCCAAAACTATTCTGGGCCTATGTTCGTCGCAACAGAACCCTTAATACAGAAATCAAGTATGTCCCTAATGCGGAGGGATGTATGATAACTTCTCAGAGTGGTATTGTAAGATGCCTTGCTACGTCTTTTTCGATACCGACAAATAATTCACAAAGAGCTTCTATCACTTCGCATGGTGTAGCATTAAAGCAATCTTCGCGTTTTCTTCCAGTAACGATTAGTGAGATTGTAAGTCAGCTTGATCAGCTTGACCCATTTAGCTCTACTGGCCCTGATGACATTTCTCCGTTTCTCTTGAAGAATTTATCTAGATATTTGGCTCCTTCCTATTTTTTAAAACAGTTTGACCAGTGGATGTGTTCCTGAAGTCTGGAAAACTGCCATCGTAGTTCCGATCCCAAAGAAAACCATTGCAACGGCTTGTACTGACTATAGACCAATCAGCCTGACTAGTTCTCTATGCAAAGTGCTTGAAAAGTTGATTTTCCACCCGGATCAGGCATCACTTGAGGGAACTCGGAATAATGTCGTCTTCTCAGCACGGTTTCCTCCCTGGTCGTTCCTGCTTAACAAACTTATTGACTTCACGCAAAATGTGGGTTGAGGCGGTCAGTCGCGGCCAATCAATTAATGTGGTATTCATTGACTTTTTAAGAGCATTCGATCGGGTGCCGCATGAGAGCTTGGTAGCATTACTATTTAACTACGGCATTCCTGTAATGTTGTGTAATTGGATTCAAGATTTCCTACGTAATCGTTTCTTTAGGGTGAGAGTTGGCACCCATCTTTCCACTTCCAGACGCGTTTACTGTGGTGTTCCGCAGGGTACCGTACTAGGACCTCTGCTGTTTATTGTGTTCCTTAACGATTTGTTGCTGCGGATTCAAAGTCCCTGTCTTGCTTTTGTTGACGACCTCAAAATATGGTATGTAGATGATATTGATCCGCTTGGCATTTCCCTGCAGGAAGACCTTAATGAAATATACCAATGGAGTGAGGCTACTGGTATGAAGATCAATGTTGACAAATGCGGCCACATGAAATTAGGAAGGCGTTGCGATGACCGTCGTTTTCGCCTCGGAACTTCAATTCTTAATGTCGTCATGGAGTATAGGGATCTGGGTGTCATGGTGCATAGGACATTGAAATTCCGATCAAATACAGAGTTTGCCTATAGCAAGGCTTTGCGAGCTATGTACTGCGTCAAAAATGCATTTAATCGTATTAATCCATACGTCTTCAAACGGCTTTACTGCGCTCTTGTTCGCCCGCATATAGAGTACTGCGTACAATTAGCTTTTCCGTACACTAAGGGAGAGTTCAATTGACTAAAGTCAATCCTTCGTATAGGTTCTCGAATGTGTATGGATGGATGGATCATATTCATATCGTGAGCGGCTTGAATTTCTAAAGATACCATCTTTGGGTCAGAGGCTATATTACCTAGACCTTATTGCATTATGGCGAATGGTTAATGGGATAGATGGTTTTCCCTCGTGCTATGTTAAAGTTTGTTCTCAGACGCATCGTGGCCACCCGTTGAAACTATTTAAGTTTCCCCACGGTAAAGTAGTGAGTTTGGCTAGGCTCTCACATCGAGCATTAAACGCCTGGAACACGTTGCCAGGAGAAATAGCATGTACCAAGGACTTATCTCAATTTAAAGTTCAACTTCGTCAGTGGATTAACGATCATGGCATTCCGAATGTATACAATATTATGTAACCGCTATTAACTTTTTTTTTTCTTCTTTTCTTTTCTTTTTTATTTCCTATGTGATCAGTTGAAACAGCCATTTGGCTATAACTTGTAATACTAATAATAATATAATAAAGATTAGAGGTCATTACGATAGCTGATATGTTATAATGTTTCGGACCCTATTCGTCGACCAAGTATAGCAGTCGGGCCAAATCCATGCTAAGAATGTATTTTCTCTGATGTAATGTGATTATATAGAGTAATTTCTTATTGTAACACATATAATATTATTTATTTTTATCCATAAAAATATTCCATTTAACCTTAAACTAAGTGGATTGGTACAACTTAACGTCGTTGTATTGTAAAAAGCTTGCTCTGGTAAGCTTAAACACGATTGATTTAAATACTGCATTTGCTCTGCTGCCAATGCCTTCAGAGGTGGAAAACACAAAAGAAACGAAGCCGCCATGCTCCATCAGAGATATTCGTTGGTTATATTTGACAAAATTACGGGATTTATTATATTCAAATGATGACAATGGCTATCTTTTGACGTAATATTGAGCATGCACCGAGAATATACTGATGTCAAAAAACGTCCGCTCGAATATTTCGGTAAAGAGGCCAGAGCACACCACATCCAAGCAAGCGTTTGGGTTCCGAGTTGTTGTCCTGCGGTTGAAGTCAATCGAATCAGGGACATGCGATAGAAGCGGTTTGATCGTTACACCAGATCATATCCTGGTTAGCGTGGATGCAAAGACGTCTCGAATAGCGTTGTAGCGTAACGTCGGCAGCGCACCCTTCTTACACGAAAGTGCATGACGTATGGCAATGCTATCACCGCAAGCACATTTCGAATCACCCATATATGATGGTGTCCACCCATATAGACAGCAAATTGCGTCTTCAAATTCTTTGGGGCTTAAGTGAAAATTATCAACAGCTAATGGCAACGAGCTTAGCCATATGGAAGCACACGTGAAGGATGCATGGGCTATAGAATAGACCAACGTTAAATCAAGGCATCACAGTACAAAGTCTCTTCTTTTCTTGAATTCGAATTTCCGGTGTGATGAAATCGTCTGGAACGTCGTCTTTTGAAGACTGTTCAGAGCATCACTAACTAAGGCTAGCTCGTTAGTCGCGCACAAATTTTTTGAACGATTCAAATTCCATAGTACATACAAAAGTGGGATCATTAATTCCAAGATTACCCAAATTAATAGGAGAAGTGAGTGTTACTTTCAGTTGATCATCGATGCTCTCTTTAAGATTGACAGAAAAAATCATGATACAAGGATGTCACTTAACTTAGCTAATGTCGTTGGATCACATAGGGTGGTACACATACTAGATTAATTTTTGTATTACTAATGATCTGTGTTAATTAATTATTAGTGTTATTAAAACACACACATTAAATTGTAAAATTTAATTGCGATTAAACTAGTCTAGCTGGAAGGCAGAAACACAACTGTAATGTGCTGATTCCAGCATGTTTGCTTCGTTTTCCTTCTGGAACGCTCAACTTAAGCGTTATGCGCAATGCATGGCGACTCGAGGAACGTTTGTTGCCGAGATTAGCATTCTGTCAATTCTTCGCAAGAAAGCAGTGGTGCTTGGTCTGACATTGCCAAGAGTCTCGATAGCCAGCGGAAGGAAGGTGTAAAGAAACGAGTCCAAACACTGCTATTTCTCCTGCTTTCGCACATCTCCTTTAGCCATTGTTATTTTGCTACCTCCTTTGGACTCCGCTCCTTCCTGGTGGCTGCTTTTTATTCTTTTTATTTTGTGAAGCAACTTGTAAAGAGCCTCGGCTCAATTCGTTGTCAATTAATAATAATAATAATGAAGAGTGGTCTAATAATAATATTATTATTATTAATAATAATAATGCAGAGGTTTATTATCCCATTTAAGCCTCTCGGCATAGGGCAAAATAAATAAATAAATCAAAATCAAAGTACAAAAGTTGTTCTGTATCCAATGAGAAATCTGGACATGATGACTGCCTTGCATGGGTGTGTAGAAACTGCATATAAACATTTACGAAATTACAAAAGCCCTTGATCAATCTGTTTCAATGGCATAGATGACAAAAACGAGCAGTTGAAAACATGTAGCAACTCAGAGCACTGTTGCGAGCAAAATCGGCAAAAGCAATTCGAGCAGCGAGAATGAAAAGGAAGCCGAATTGAGCAAAATTTACTGTGGTATCCGTCTAAGGACAAACGCCAAATAAGCGGCCGCTTAATATAATTAGGGTTCCTCCAAGCCGATTGCGTGTAAGCGGGAGAACTGTATATATCGGGATCTAATTTCGCAACCTTGGAATTGAAGAGATGTATGCTCGTTAAATAGCTATCAGTTTCATCTAAATTAAACATTCTTCGTAATTTTATTGAGAGTGGGAAAGATCTACTGAGAACAGCAACGGCTGTTGACGAAGACTTCGGAGAAACACCAACAATTCGCTTTAGAAAACGCCAGAAACACTTATCAATCATTTGAAAGTCGGTCGTTGTTAAATCCGACCAGAAACATCGAAGCCCGTAACTCAATATTGGAAGAAGCATTACGTCAAAATACCTAATCGCTCCATCATACGAAAGCGAACCAAGCCTGGAAGCTGCGTAAGCTGAAGTTATCACTCTCGATGACTGTTTCAGTAGATGAGCTCTAAAGGACCATCGTGAAGTGAGCAAAAAAACCGAGATATTTGTAGCTAGTAACAAACTCTAAAGGAATATTCCCGATAAACAGAACATCATCTCGACAACGTGGACCACCCTTCCTAAATTTCACAATCTTGGTTTTCGCGATATTAATCGTTAGTCTATTAGAATCACAATACTTCACAAGTGCTGAGATGGCCGATTGAGCCGCGTTCTTATTGAGAGTAATTAAGGCGAGATCGTCAGCATACAATATAGACCACACATCAGGCACGGCAGAACGAATATAATCTGGTAGGTCCATCATGAAAAATGCAAATAAAAGTGGGCTCAGTGGGTCACCTTGCTGGACCCCGCGACTAGCAATGAGCGATTCTGAATAATTTACCCCGTCGAATATTCGTAAAGAACTGGGACGTAGAACTCTTTCGAGTAGAAATAGGAAATCGCTGTGGACGTTAACCTTATCGTGAAGCTTTGTCAATAACATAGATCTTTCAATCGAGTCAAACGCTTTAGCGAAATCGACAAAGACTGAATACAACGAAGAGTGTCTAAGAAAAGTATCAAGAACATGCGACCTTAGAATTAAAAGAGCACTAGAAGTGGAATGACCTTTTCGAAACCCATGCTGTTCAGCGGGTAGAAGAGCGCTACGCAACCGTACCAAACGCAAGGACATAAGATTCGAGAGCAGTTTATATGAATGATTTAATAGCGCTATTCCTCTATAAGAGTCTTGGCATAATGGGTCCCCTGAACCCTTGTAGAGTACTTTAATGATGCCATCGCGCCACTCGAGAGGCATGGGTTGTCCCCTAAGAATTGCATTGAAGAAAGAGACCCAATAGTTAGCGAGTAAGTTGAAAGACAGCCTGATATGTTCAACGCACAATTGATCAATACCTGCCGCTTTTCTAGCAGACATATGGAGGAGACAATATTCAATTTCATCTACGGTAAACGATGAGTTAAGCGGATCAGTATCAATAAGATGACAAAAGATTTGACAATTTGGGTGATTGAAATACGAATGAGTGTCGTCAGCTAGAATCTCTACAAAGTAGCGGTGCCACCTATTCAAAGGTATACGAGAAGCAAGTTTACAGGATTGAGCACGCACGAGCCACGGAGCAGTCTCAGCCTTGATAAGCAATCTGCGCTCTCTAATAAATTATTATTATTATTATAATTATTAATAATTATTATTATTAATAATAAAATTGCTTGATTGTATAAACTAGCTAAAATTGTCTTGATTGTTAAATACTTACAATAAAATAACATACATAAATACAGTTTCTGATAAACAAACAATCAATTTTACACTTTCAATCTGCATAACCATCCCAGGATATAAGGGCTCTGGTTCAAAACTGTCAGCTAAAATTGTCTTGATTGTCAGCTAAAATTGTCTTGATTGTTAAATACTTACAAGATAAATATACACATAAAAACTTTCTTGATTGCAACATCTTACAATCTTCAACACACAATATATACTGATACCGGATATATATACCGGATATAAAGATATATACTGATATCAAAAGCTATATACAAGATCAATTTTACACTTTCAATCTGCATAACCATCCCAGGATATAAGGGCTCTGGTTCAAAACTGTCAGATTCATTTATTAAGCAACAGCAATATCGACTTCGTACGGCCAGTGTACGTCCTGCCCTAAATTTTAAGACAACTTTGACTCTGCGTTATTATCCTGCAAATTTGGATATTATGGTTCGTGGTAAGCCTGCCAATCAAGTTCTCTGTTGTTCATGCAACGGTCAGTCTGCAAAATGTAAATCCTGCTCTTGTGTGAAGAATAATCAATGCTGCTTTAATTGCCGAGCATCTGGTTGTACAAACAAAGGGCGTACTCACGATACGTCATCTAAAGTTATAGAGATAAAAGGTGAAACTGAGTCTGATTCGACGCATGATTTCATGCTTGGTGGTTTTGATACTGAAGTAGTCGAGAGTGCCTCTTTATCTTTACACGACATCTATCAAAAGGTTATCCAATGGAGACCGCAGGCAATTGTACTACCTAAGTGTGGAATCAGTGGAACATCCATCGACTTACTAGCGGGTATCTATGAATCAGCAGTCAACAATGTAGAGGATGTCACTTCTCTCGAAAAGGCAGTCATTTTTGCTCGGTGTGTATTTCAACGACCTCAATCTCTAAAAGTGTCTTTGACGCGTAAACTGCTTGAACAACGTATACGTTTATGGAAAGAAGATAAAATTTCGGATCTATATAATGAAGCCCGCATTCTACAAGATCGTGCGGTCGCGGGTGTCATACGCAGTGAGAATTCAATCGGTTGGGAGCGTAAATATCGGAAATTAATGTCAGTTGGCAGAGTTGGTGCTGCAACCTCACTATTGGATCAACAATGCGATACTGGGGTACTCAATCCATCGTCGATTGTTGACGGTAGCTCTGTTAGTTCGTTACTCGAGTCGCTGCATCCCGATAGCAGTTCAGCAAATGAAAAAGCAATCCTGAAAAAAAGAATTATAAATGCAAGAGAACATCATCCATCTTTATTTCTCCAAGTGGACAAGGATTCAATTATTCGTGCTGCGAAAAAAACAAGCGGGGGCGCTGGACCGTCTGGATTGGATGCCCTCTTTTGGAAACGGATGTTAACATGCTTCTCCAATCATTCATCTCGGCTTGCACAGGCAATCGCTGACTTTGCAATCTCTCTAGCCACCCGAAAATGGCGATCAGAATGTCTGGACCCCTTCAGAGCAAGTAGACTCATTGCTTTATCGAAAAAATCAGGTGGCATAAGGCCTATTGGTATTGGGGATGTTGCACGTAGAATTATATGTAAAGCTATTCTCGCATCAATCAAAGATGATATTCAAGATTCAGCCGGAATCGAACAACTTTGTGCCTCTCAACGTAGTGGATTGGAATTCGCAATTCATTCACTCAGAGAATCATTCCATGCGGACGCCAAATGTGGCTTGCTTGCAGTAGACGCGACAAATGCGTTCAATTCAGTAAATCGTGCTTTAATGCTCCAAAATGTCAAATTCACGTGTCCAGCTCTCGCACAGATAATCGAAAATGTATATTCAGCCGATACTGAGCTTGTTTTAGGTGGTGCATCAATTTATTCCCATGAAGGTGTCACGCAGGGTGACCCATTAGCCATGGCCGCATTTGCAATGGCTACTCTTCCTATGATACATTTAATAAGTCATCGTTTTCCAGCAGTCGTTCAACGATGGTATGCGGATGACGCTAACTTCGTCGGGTCGCCTGAGGATTTATTAAGAGTTTGGAAATTTTTGAAGGAAATTGGGCCACTTTATGGATATAATGTGAACCCTAGTAAGACTAAATTGCTACTGCATGAATCCAGTATGATAGATTACCCAGACTTTAATGAAGTACACTGTAATACGAATGGAATAGAAGTGCTAGGGTCACCAATCGGTACTCAAACTTATTTGGAAGATTTTGTGGATCAAAAAGTTCGTGATTGGTCAGTACTGATCGAACGTTTGGGTTTAATTGCTAATGTCGATCCTCACATAGCTTTTGTCGGCCTAACTCATTCACTGCAATGGAAGTGGACACATTTCTTGAGAACGACTCCGTGTCAGCCTTCCTTATTGATCCCTTTACAACTTCTATTACGCGATGGACTACTGCCCAAGTTGATTAATCGTCGTGTCGACAATGATATGTTCACATTATTTTCTTCGCCATTCAGTTTGGGTGGACTAGGAATTTCTGATCCTGTCTTCACGTCGTCCATCGAGTTCAAAAGTTCTCTCAAAATTTGTGAGACCTACACCTCGGGATTACTTAGGCAGGATCTACGTACCGCGCAACAGAATGCCTCCGTAGTAGTATCGATAGATCGCCAAGAAATGTTTTCTTCTCGCCTACAAGTGGTATCTAATGAATTGCCTGCTCACGTGCGGCACGCAATCAAATTTTCGATAATACGAGGAGCCTCAGCGTGGCTTAGTGCTTTGCCGCTTGCAGGTGAGGAGGAACTTCTCACTCCACATGAATTCCGTGACGCTGTTGCGATTCGTTACGGGTTCGATCCTTTGGAAATTCCGCAAATGGCATGTGTATGCGGTGGACCAAATAAACTAAACCACTTGCTCTCATGTAAACGAGGTGGTCTCCCGACAGTGCGACATGATGCGGTGAGGGATTTTCTAGCAAGTGAACTTTCAACTGTATGCCACGGTGTCGAAGTTGAGCCATCGTTACGACCGATTGATACATTCGTTAATTTTCAACGACCCACTACTAGTAAAGACGACGGAGCTCGTCTGGATGTCATGTGTTGCGGTTTTGCCGGATCACGATATGAGCGAACGTTCTTCGACGTGTGTATCTTCAATCACCATGCCATATCGTGTCAGAGCGAACCTGCAAGTGCCTTCGAATACCATGAGCATCGAAAACGTTCTAAATATGAAGAAAGGATAACAGATGTCGAACGCAGTGTCTTCATTCCGATTATATTTACAGCTGCAGGTGGTGTTGGTCCGGGTGCTTTGTTCTGTCTTCGCAATTTAGCCAAGCTAAAATCTCAAAAAACACTGCAGCCCTATGCTGATTGTATACAAAAGCTCAAACGTAAAATCGCCTTTATTTTATGCAAATCTGCCTCAAATTGTATCAGAGGTCCGCGTTCGAGACGAAATGCACCTATTAGAAGAGTGGGTCTCGCCGAACAAGATTGTGTTCGCTCTAACGCGTGACATCCTTTTTCGAGGAACAACGACTGAATGACATGATGCAGATTTGACTCTCAAATTGCAATATAAGGCCCATTTGCGGGAACCTTTAAATGTAATTTTATGAATAATTATTATTATTTTAAAAAAAAAAAAAAAAAAAAAAAAAAAAAAAAAAAAAAAAAAAAAAAAAAAAAAAAATATTATTCTTAATGCAAGATCAAATTCTTGTGACATAAGGCTGAGTTGAGGGCAGGCTAGAGCATGGAGCAATGCATCACAGGAAGAAGCACAGAAGCGGCATATACAAGAAGAATCACGGCGGTGACAAGCGAGAAGTCGGCGACAGTAGTTATCATGAAAACCATGAATAGATAACCTCCATATCAATGGGCGTTTCACATTTAACGGTGATCTCCAACTGTTTTGCAGGTACACAGGAGAATTGGCTAAATCATGATCCACGTTTAAGAATTTAGTCTCAAGAGCTACCAAATGTTGGAGATAACTAGACGTTTGAACACATCTAAGACTACTACATAATCGGACACTAAGCGGCTTTATTTTTGCCAAGTATGTGATCGCTGTCGTACTACATTTATTGGATACTCCAACTATATGTTTCAAAAATCGGGCCTGACACCTATCAATCTGTCTAAAATTTAACTCAGTGAGGTCCTCCCAGAATGTTGCCAACCCATACTGAATAATTGGTAGAAGCATTAACTCGAAATATCTCAACGCTCCTTCAAACGACAGCTTCCTTAGTTGAGGATATGAAGCCGTTTTAATTGCAATCTTAGAAGATTTAGCCTCAAGGTGCGCGGTAAAAGACCATCTAGACGTTAATAGAACGCCAAGATACTTATAATTAGTACAGAACTCTAGTGTCTGAGACTTTATAAAAAGCGAGTCATGCTTGGATAAACGACCACCACCGCGGAACTTCACTACCTTTGATTTTGAAATGTTGATGTCTAGTTCATTCCGACTACAAAATACAGTCAAGCCATCGAGTGCCTTTTGAGCCGTGCCTAGGTTTCTTGTCAGGATCACAAGATCGTCAGCATATAGCGCCAACTCAACTTCGTTTGCAAAAGACCGTATAACCGGTGGTAAATCAATAACGAAGATTGAAAATAATAGAGGACTGATTGGGTCCCCCTGCAATACGCCATGATTAACTGTGAAGAAGTCAGAGTATGCTAAATCATCGAATACCTTGACACGGTTAGGTAATAGAATCTGATATAGTAGGCGAAGAAAGCGCCCACGAAGATTACAATTATTATGCAGCTTAGAAAGTAGGATATTTCGATTGACTGAGTCAAATGCTCTACGAAAATCAATAAAGATGGCATATAATGAATTTTTATTAGAAATACAGTTGACTACAGAAGAACGCACTAGACTGATAGCATCACAAGTCGAGCGACCTTGCCGAAATCCAAATTGTTCTTCAGGCAATAACGAAGAACAGTGCTTAGCTAGTCGAGAAGTTAATACAAACGACAATAATTTATAAACGTGGTTTAAAAGGAAAATTCCGCGATAAGAGTCTGGAGATTCCAAAGGACCGGTGCCCTTATATAGAACTTTCACTATCCCCTCTTTCCAAGAGAATGGCAAACAGGATCCATAGAGTAGAGAATTGAACATAAAGGTCCAATAGCTGCCAAATATGTGGAATGTAGCTCGGAGTTGCTCCACGCAGAGATTATCCGGACCACTAGCTTTCTTCACATGCATCCGCGCAAGGCATCCTTCAATTTCATCAATGGAAAAGGGTGTATCAATCAAACCAGAGGAACCGTCAAAATCAAAATTATTAGCTGGCAATGACAACGATAGATCATCGAGATGGAGGAAAGAGCGAAAGTGATCAACCCACTTGGAAAGCGGAACTAAAGACATGATTTTATTATGATGTTTAGAATGGACTTTCCATGGAAAGCTCTCTGCCAAACTTAATCGATGACACTCTTCTGCGTACAAACGATCTCGGTGAAAAGTCTGCAACATTTTGGTATAAACCCGTCGAAGGACAATATAAGCCTCCTTTGTAGAATGCCCACTACTACAATCGCGAGACATTCTAAGCAGTGTTCGCTGCATTTCTTGCAGGATAGGCCACTTGCGATAATTAAAAGGACGACTCGTGAAGCGCCGACTGGAAGACGAACCACAACTCTGAACTATTGCCGCAGTCAAAAGATCAGCACTCACATGATGTTGACCAGTTGACATAAGAGAATAAGCTTTAAGAACCACTTGGATATTTAAAGACTCGGGATTCACAATACGAGAGTGACACAATCTAGTTGGAGATTCTAATATCTGAGAATGAAAATTGACTATACAGTTTACCGGCTTATGCTTGCGTATCAAAGACCATTCAGAGGCAAGCATGGTATTCATCTTCGTTACCTCGCAATTAGAAAAGGCAAAATCTAATAAACTTCTCGACCGATAACACTCATAAGACCATTTCTCAGCGGGGATACAAAGTTTTAAGTTCATAGATGCAAAGTAACTAATAAGCTGTTGAAGTTTTGGTCTATATGGAACTGAATATTTTGCATTAAAATCACCACCAACAAAAACTCTCGAATTAGATGGCAAATTAGAACAAAGCTGTGAAATTTCATCAATAATGTCAGCCGCAGAGAAGTCGGGATTAAAATAAACCGCAATGATAACCAGATAAGGAGTTACAAGACAAATGCAATTATCTGAGACAGAGTGAGACCAAGTTGAAGGCAAACACTTTATTGCTAGTATAACACCACCAAATGGACGACCTCTACCGTGTGAGCGGGCAGGTAGGTCAAAGGTATAGAACCCTTGTAGAGAAAGATGATTCAGACTAAAAGTCTCATTGAAAATTACCGCATCAAAACGCTGAATCCACGAGGCCAAACCCAGATTAAGCAGAGATGATAAGCCTTCAACATTAAATAAAAGAATGCTAACCTTCGAGAAATCAAAATTAGTAACAATTGAGGAAGCAGAAAAAGGGAAAGGCTCTTCACATAGTCATATAGGCGAAGAAATTTCTATCCCAGACATAGTTTCCTCAGTACTAGTTGTAGTCTCACCCACTCTCAAAACACGAGTATTTCTTATGCGATATATGCCAGACGGATCAGCCAGGCGTTTCTTTTTAAGTTCGGCGCGCAACGCGTTTTGAATCTCACGTTCCGCCGGGGACAAATTTGGTTGAATGTATACTCTCTGGAAAAGAACTGACGATTTCAAACGGTGAGCTGATCGAATAATAGTATCTACATAATGTCCATCTAGAGAAATTAAGAGCCACGGAGGCACATCACTCCGCTTCGCAGGAAGTCTGAAAAATGAGAATTTTTTGTCTGCTGGTAAAACAAAACCAATCTCCCTGAATAAAGCCTGAATAGATTTTTGTTCATCCTCAGAAATTGGTAAATTTCTAATAATAACTGTATTTGAGCGTTTCGCCTGTGATTCGCAAGCTTTAATGATATTAAGTGGACTATTATTTTGGATTGATGCCGAAGAAGCAGCAATTACTGACCGTGTAACTTCGCGTCGAACAACCTCTGCAAAGGAACGTTTTGAAATGTTTTCAATGTGTTGAGAAGAAGATTCTGGTATCGAAAGCTTAAGAGCTGCAAAATCAGACTCTAAGCTTTTAATCAACCCTTCCTGCTTTTTCAGTTCCTCCATAATATAAGAGATTTTAGAAGCTGCACATGTGCCGCACAAGAAGTCTTGCTGAAAGAACTCACGAGATATCCGAACGGGGACCCTGATAACTGTGTAAAGACTACAATTTTCATTCGTACATTTTATTTCATGCGTGACAAAATCCGATATTATTGGATTGCAAGTATCAGATTGAAAGGGGGCAATCGACTGATAATTTGTGATGGGTATAGTTTCTACTGAGGATACTTGCTTTTGGGATGACCGCGATCCGTCATTGTGACACCTTCCCTTCTTTGAAGGCAAACACCCCAAACAAGGCCTGCCCCCATTGACACAACTACAACTTTTACATAAGGCGTTGTTTCCATTGCATGAACAGCAGCGTTCTGAATTCGTCATTTGTGATGGCAAAAGCGCAATGATACACTTGATATACTTGATGTTATTGTAGTTACGTTAATAAATCTTGATTTGATTGTAGGTTGAACGCGCAATTTAGTCTGTAAGTCGTTGGTCTGCAAGTCGTTAGTCTGCAAGTCGTTAGTCTGCAAGTCGTTAGTCTGCAAGTCGTTAGTCTGCAAGTCGTTAGTTGTATTTACTTTAGATCTCAAACTTTTTTAAGGTCCAAACTTTTTAATAATAATAATAAGAAAGATTTTATGATATTATTTCAAATTTAATATTAAAAATAGAGAAAATCGAGGATGTCACCCATCTATCACAGATATTTGGATTGTATCGAATATGGGGTCATCCAATCATCAACTCATCTGAAGGATCAAAGAAAGTCCAATTGTTAGGAAAAAAGAAAAAATACTTTGTCCAATAACAATCAATAAAGTTCTATGTTCAGTAAAAGAAATGATTATCACAAATTATTATAAGAAACACAACAAATACCCCAGGTTAAGATATGATGAAAGTCAATTGAATCCATTAACATTCAGAATTCACAACAACAAGGAAATAAATACATTAGACCCTCTCTACAACTTAATGCTTTGGAATTCCATTACAGGGGATAAAACATTTGATATTCCTACAATAATTGATTTAAACCTCCTAATGTCCGACAAGTCGTTGTCACCAAATAGATCAATACTGAGAGAGAACTTTTTTAATAAAAAAGGCAAAGGAAAGAATGAGGATAAGAGAGTAGTAATAACCTGGTTAAAAGAAAATTTCCCAACCATTGAAGATTTTTTAAGTTTAATTGATAGAGACGGCATATCTGAAAATGAGTTAATCATAGGATTAAGTCCAAAAGAAAAAGAAATCAAACCTATTGCGAGAATGTTTGCGGTGACGTCAATGAAGATCAGATCATATGTTGTCATTACAGAGGATATGATTGCTAGGAATCTATTACCACTGATACCTGAGATAACAATGAAAGATAATTTTAGGGAACTAGCGGAAAAAATGATAAAATATACTTCAACTGATTCAAAAATTGGTATTAAAAATCCGCGCAATGGATCAAAAGATTTTTTTATGAGTATAGATTTCGAAAAATGGAATACAAATATGAGAAATTATGTTGTTTACGAACCATTTAAATTTATTGACAATCTTTTCGGTTTTAACAATCTTATAAGCAGAACACATGAAATATTTTCAAATTCATTAATATACACATCTGATAGGGATTATCTACCAGTGTGGCAGGCAGATAATACTGATCCATTGTTAAATGATTATACGTGGTTAGGACATTTGGGTAGATTTGAAGGACTTCGTCAGAAAGGTTGGACTATAGTAACAGTTTCAGCAATTAGATTAGTTAGTTCTGAGGTAAAGATTCCAATTAAAATTATGGGTCAAGGAGATAATCAGATACTTAAGATTACAATAAGATTAGATAATATTAATGCTGAATATGAAGACAGATACTGTGAATTAGAACTTGAAAGATTTAGAAAAAGACTTGATGAAGTATTCACATATTTAGGATTACCAATTAAATTGGAAGAAACCTGGTTAAGCTCATCATTGTTTTCATATGGAAAATTCTTAATATATAAAGGACCATGTTTACCTACATCGCTAAAGAGAGCAAGCACATTCAGGCCATATTCGTCAGAGAATATTCCTACATTAGATAATTGTGTTTCAACAATATCAGCCAATGGAATGTCAATGTGTATGAATGACCTTAACTCAACAATGAGTATATTAAGTACATATCTCGAGATGAGTTACTGTTATTCATGCCATTTATCAAATTCTCTAATCTTTGGAAAAGGATTAAAAACTATAAATGTAGAGAAGTTAACTGCATCAATTATCACTGACATTCACCTAACATATGTCAAAGAGAACCAGAAAAAAGCTACTGTGATTAAAATCTTATTAATTTATGGAGGTGTATTTGGTGGATACCCAGTTATATGTCCACTACACTTTATCATCCGCGGATGAAAATCCGCGGATGATAAAGTGTAGTGGACTGTATTTTCTCGGATGATTTTTTCATCCGAGAAAATTTTCTCGTTTTATGCGAGCAGTCAAAACGAGTGCAGCGATAAAAATCCTTGAAGACACTGAAGATGGCAATACGGTTTATAGTTTTGACGATATGTGTGATGGTAAGCTTGTATCTGATATTTTGACTGAATTACATCCGCCTGCGCAGCCACTTTCTCAAGATGCAGTGTTATCGCTTTCTATAACTAATTGTAAATCCCATCACTTTTCAATATATAGTGGAATCGATGGACGTGCAATTATCAGGGAATCATTGAGGACTCATGGAGGTGCCGGTCCTTCTGGGATAACGGCGATTGCGTTCAGACGAATGTTAACGGCTTTTGGATCACACTCGATAAAGTTAGCTGATGCCATTGCGGGTTTAGCAGTGCGCATTGCATCAGAATCAATTCCGGCTGAGTCTTTACAGGCATACGTTAACAGCAGAATTGTTGCGTTAAATAAGCGCCCTGGTGTCCGACCTATTGGAGTAGGTGAGGTATTTCGTCGTGTAATTGGTAAAGCTATTCTGAATGTGGCTAAAAGAGATTTAAGGGCAGTAGCAGGTAATCTGCAAATGTGTGCGGGACAGCCAGGTGGGCTAGGGTATGTGATACATACATTAACCGATCATTTCCACTCGGACGAGCAATATGGAATACTGTCAGTGGACGCGAAGAATGCGTTTAATCTAATGAATAGATGCCTAATGCTTAAAAATGTCGAAAAAGTATGCCCTGCCTTCACATGTGTTCTGAGAAATATATATAAGCTAAATGCTTTACTTGTTGGCCAAGGAGGTAATTTAGCATCGTCAGAGGGTGTCACTCAAGGGGACCCTCTTGCGATGCCAGCGTTTGCAATCTCGTCGATGCCCTTGATGTATAAAATCAGAGAATCGATTCCATCAATAAAACAATGCTGGTATGCAGATGATTCGACTTTCGTTGGTGGGCTTGACGATCTATCACGTGTATGGCGTCTTCTTTGCTCAATAGGTGAGCAGTATGGATACCATGTTAATCCAAACAAATCGAGGTTGCTTATACATCCAAGAAACATGATCCGCGCTCAACACATCTTTGGAGCTGATGGTTTAATCATTAATGAAAATGGATTAAAGGTACTTGGTGCACCTATTGGCACGCCAAAGTTTGTAAGGGAGTATTGCTGCGGGCAGTTTTTATCGATGTCAAATCTGGTCAAGGATGTTGCTAATGCCGCTGATGCCGATGCTCATTCCGCATTTGTGGCATACTCTCTTGCAGTTCAGTCAAAGTGGACTCACCTTTTCCGAGCCGTTGATTGTGACATAGAATGGTTGGATGATCTAAAGAATGTTATTGACACAAAATTTATGAATTCCATGTTTGGCGATGACATTGATCTTGATTTGAGGGGAGTATGTTCTTTGTCAACCAGTTTGGGGGGACTAGGAATACGAAATATTGAGAGTGAATTAACCAGACAGTACAACGCTGCACGATTGTTATCGTCCATATATGAAGAACCTGATTTAGATATTGGTTTCTCAGTAATACACTTATTGTCTGCAATTCAAAACGAACATAAAGAAGAAAATCGAAATTATGCTGAAAAACTCAAGCCAGAGATCATTCCTATATTGCGAAAATCAGTGGAATATGCATCCCTGAAGGGTGCCTCTAATTGGCTAACAAGAGATGCGTTGGTTTCTACGGATTGTCAGTTGTCAACGCAAGAGTTTCGAGATGCGTTGTCTGTTCGATATGGTTTAACTCCCAAAGATTTGCCGGATAAGTGTCAATGTGGTCAGAGATTAACAACGTCGCATGCTCTCTCGTGCAAAAGGGGCGCATTCAACTTCATCCGTCATAATCAACTTCGTAACGTTTTGGTTAAGAAGTTGAACAAAGTCTGTTGGAATGTGTTTGCAGAACCATCTCTGACTCCAGTTCCTGAAAACATCAGTTTCAATATTAGTACAACAACCAGACAAGATGATGCTCGAGATGATATAGTAGGTAATGGACTGTTCGGTGGGAATATGGAGCGTACATTTTTTGATGTAGTCGTTTTCAACAATCATGTTCCGTCCTATTGCGAAAAATCAACAGATGCAACTTTCACTTTCCACGAAAATAGAAAATGTGCCAAGTACGAAGAAAGGATACATACAATAGAGCACAGCTCATTTTGTCCCCTTATTTGGGCGACTACGGGCGGAGCTGGCAAGAGTGCACAAGCATGTATTAAATCATTGGCTCTAAAAATCGCTGAACAACAAAAAAGCGAATACGCCGTCACGATATCATCAATCAGGACATATATTAGTATGTGTCTTGCGAAAATTTGCTCTGCGACGCTTAGATGTCCACGTGTTCAGTTTCAGCGGACTTCGTATCTTCGAGCAGGACGTGTTTTATCAGAGTAATATGTTTATGATATGGTATTTATACCACTATTTTAAATGTATAGAGGCCCATTTGTGGGAACCTTAATTGTACAGTTAAAATTTTAATAAATTGTTATTGATTTAAAAAAAAATTTATTATTATTAATATTATATATCGGTTAGAACATTCTTCATCGGTTATAGCGATACTATCATCGTTAGAACCTTGCTCTAAATACATCTGCTCAACATTTAATTTTGAACACACTGCATCATTTACTACTAACCTGAACATGTTCTTTCGAAAGACGACTTCATTGGATTCTGAATTTTATCTTACTCCGGCATTCTTACAGACTAAATGGAGAGAACCCTGTGCAAGGAAAAGACCGCCGATCTAGATAACATCTGTCCATGGATATCACGATAAATTCTGCGCTATTAGAATTCCAGTACATGCACGATGCTCTCTGTGTATTTGTGTTCTTTGCAAAAATGAATGCGCATCTAACCTGCATATCTTCAGTTGCCCAATTTTGAAAAATCTGTCACTCCGATATTGACAGTAGGAGAAGATTTTGAAATACAACTTATAAAATTGATAAATTTTTGGTGTATTCATTTTGTTTACCCAGTGCCGAAAGGTAAATACTTTACCTTTAAGGAGGCAAGTACTCCAACACCTACATCCGGATGCAGAGGCTGTAGAAGCGGAATGTATTCTCAAATCAAAATTACCCGATTGTAAAGATCATCATCACACTATTTTCTTTTCAATAGACAAAGATGCCATTCGGAGTGCCGCAAAAAGAACACGTGGTAGCTGTGGGCCTTCCGGTATGAATGCGGTTGATTGGTGCGACGTGTTGCCTAATTATAACCACGAATCTCTCCGTCTTTCTAATGCTTTGGCCAATATTGCGATACGTGTTGCAACTGACCACGTCAGTGAGATAAATATGCAGGCGTTATCTGCAAGTAGACTAATCCCCTTAAATAAGAATCGAGGGGTTCGGCCAATTGGGATAAGGGAAGTGAGTAGAAGAATAATATCGAAAGCGATATTGCTCACGGTGTCTGACAATCTTCAGAATGTCGCAGGGAACAAACAGCTTTGTGCTGGACAAAGGTGTGGCGCAGAAACGGTGGTACACTCAATTAGACAAATATTCTCGACGAACTCGCAAAATCGTGTTTTACAAATAGATGCGAGGAATGCTTTCAACGCGATCAATAGGCAGTTATCTTTAGCCAACATTGAATTCATATGTCCGTCCATACATAACACACTGGAAAATTATTACCAGCGACCGCCCATTTCATGTGTTGAAGACGAATTCGTTATATCGAAGGAAGGCTTTACTCAGGGAGATCCCCTTGCGATGGCCGATTTTGCCGCAGCGTCAATTCCCTTGATACATGATCTACAGCGATGTGCCAGCAATGTGACACATCGTTGGTACGCGGATGACGCTTTGTGTATCGGTTTACTTGAGGATATATCGCTTGCATGGAAGAGGTTATTGACAATCGGTCCGAAATATGGATTTCGTATAAACGTCCCGAAATGCAATTTATTAATACATTCAAATAACCTGGACGAAGCCAAACAATTATTCAGGGAAACGGGATTAAACATCACGCCAGAAGGAATTGTCGTTCTTTGGTCTCCTTGTGGAACAGCCGAATACATTGAGAATTTTGCGAAATCAAGGATCAAACTTTGGGTTAGGATAGTGGAAAACATGAGCGAACTCGCAGAAATTGATGCTCAAATAGCCTATTACGTTTTTGTTCACACGCTTCAACATAAATGGTGGTACTTAATGCGCACATGCCCTACAGAGGGATCATGGTTCACATCTCTTGAGAAATCAATTACAAAAATTCTTCTTCCCAATTTACTTGGACAAAACAACGTTGAAAAAGAAATCGTGTAGATATGTATGCTGCCCACGAAACATGGGGGAATAGGTATATCAAATCACATAGAAGAAGACGAGATGGAATATCAGCATTCGATACGCATATGTGCGACCCTAATTATGGGAATGTCGGGAACATGTTTAGGCAATGCACAGAAATGTGCGGTCACCAAGATAAAACAGGAAAGAAATTTAGCATCTCGCCTAAAATATGAGAGGATATTGACAAGTTTGGACACCGAGAAGAAGCAAGTCGTGATATATGCTTCACAACGTGGGACGTTATCTTGGTGTAACAATCAACCGACACACGACAAACATACACAACTGATCACTCAAGAATTTCAAGATGCCATGTGTGCTAGATATAATCTTCCACTAAAAAATGCAACACAAAAATGTGCATGCGGATCACCATCTATGTCGACCACTCTGTCCTCCTTTCTCGCCTTCGTTATGATTACGGCTTTTCTTCCTCCTTCGTAGCATGGTTCGCCTCATATCTATCCGACCGTTCCTTTCGCGTCTGTTCTAATTCATCATCCTCCCCTCCCATCCCTATTTTTTGCGGGGTCCCACAAGGTTCAGTCCTAGGTCCCCTGCTTTTCTCTCTTCTGCTTGGCGATCTATCTCCGTTTATCAAACCTTACTCTTTTAACGTCATGCAATACGCCGATGAAATTCTAATCTATGCTCATGCACCCGCACATCGCATACACGATATCGGTATTTCTGCCTCCAACTGTCTTTCTTCTATCTACAAACGTCTCTCCAATCTCCATCTCGTTCTAAACCCCGAAAAGTCCAAAATCATGTGGAACCTCCCCCGTAAACAAAACATATCTCCTCCCACTGTATATTTTGCCTCATCAATCATCCCCGTAGTCAACAATCTCACTTTCTTAGGCTTCCATTTCGATGATCACCTTTCCCTTAAACCCTTCGTCCGTGACAAGGTCCGCTCATCTAACTTAATTCTCCGTGATATCCGCCGTATCCGCCCCCTTATCGACTTCCGTTCTTGTATGTCTCTTCTTTCATCGCTTCTTTTCCCTAAAATCGATTACTGCCTTAGCCTTTTCGCCAATTCTCCAAAATCCATCATCCTACCCCTACAACGAATAATCAACACCGCCGTTCGAGTGCTCTTTCGTCTCCGTCGCTTCGACCACATATCCACATATTTTGCCCAACTCTCATGGCCCACCATCTACATCCGCATCAAACTCCGCCTTCTTCTCGTTACCTTTCGTCTCATCGCTGTCGGCTCCCCATCGTTCATCAACCTTCCTTTCTTAGACGATACTCGCCCCACCTCGCTATCGCTTCGTTCCTGTCATACCCTCTTACTCCACGTTCCTAATTATTCCAACAACTACGGTCTCCGATCCTTCCTCGTCGCCGCCTCACTCGCCTGGAATCAACTCCCTCTCGACGTCCGCCGCGCCCCCTCCTTTATCATATTCAAACACCTCCTCCGTTCACACCTTCTCGACACCTGATTCACAGTCTTGTTTTGTTGTGGTCATGTAAGCGTGCGCTGGCACGCATTTGCCACGTTAAAATAAATCCTTTTTTTACAGTTAATCATGCTATGTCATGTCGAAACGGAGGTGTCACAATTATCAGGCATAACATTGTTCGTGATATTTTAGATAACGAACTCGCTAAAGTGTGTTGTGATGTTTCTACAGAATCGATATTACAACCTGTACCGAGAAACCACGTATTTGAGAGATCAACGACATGTACTGACATTCAGGCAAGATCAGATATTGTTTGCCGGGGTTTATTAGGCGGGAAAATGGTGCGGTTATTTTTGGACATTTGTATATACAATCCACTTGCACCTTCATATTCCAATAGAACACCCCGAGAATGCAATGTCTACCAAGAACAACGGAAAATTGCAAAATACGCTGAACGCATTAACGAAATCGAACGATCCGCTTTCTTTCCGATGGTCTTCTCCGCTAACGGTATAATGGCACCAGAAGCTGATAAGGTAATACGCTGGATGTCCACAAAAGTTGCTGAGCGAAGAACACTGCCATACAGTGATTGCATAAGAGCCTTACGAACACACATTTATCACTTACACTAGCAAAATGTGTATCGATGTGCGTGAGATCCACAAGAATGGGAACACAATATCAAATGACAGAAAATCGCACCGGAAACAATCCAGAAAGGTTTGTTTTGCAATGATTTCGATCGGCCATTATTAAAAATTTTAAATTTTGAATGGAAAGGCCCATTAGCGGGAACCTTAATTGTATATGTTGTAGAACTTACGATATTATTTAAATAAATAAATTATATATAAAAAAAATATAATAATATATATTAATATTAATCGCAATGGCTGGTTTCTCATTAGCATCCCTCCCGCTAATCGACACAATACAACAGTCCGTTCCAAACATAAATCAGAAATGGTATGCCGATGATGCCAACTTCGTCGGTTACCCAGATCAATTAAAAAAAGTTTGGGAAATTCTAGTCAAGGAAGGACCGAAATACGGATACCACGTAAACGCATTAAAATCTCAGATACTCTCACACAGTCCACTATGTCAAAACAATTTGCCATCTCCCCAAATCCGTAAAAGATCGGCCAACTTGTCAATTCTAGTTTCACCTGTAGGTTCACTTGAGTATGAACATGAAGCGATCACTTAACATCTAAAAAATTGGAAACTCCTAGTCACTTGCCTGACATCAGTCGCCAAGATAGATCCGCAAGTCGCTTTTACATGACTTACCCGGGCCATTCAAGCTAAGTGGACCCGCGTACTACGAACTTGTCAATGCCAACCCGTATGGCTAGCAGAATTGTCGGAAGCAATAAAATCAAGCCTTCTACCAGAGATAACAAGAAACTAGTGCGTCGATGAATGGTATACAATTCTGACCTATCCGCGCTAGCTTGGCGGCATTGGAGTATTTTACTCGTCTTTCATGGCACACCTGGACTACGAAGCGTCTATACAAATTTGTTCTACGTATGACAGCAATCCAGGCGGAAACGCCATACGTGATAGACAGAGAATCATGTTTAAGCGGATTTCAACCCGCCGGGTTATGGCTTTCCAAGAGCGCATCACTTAATCACCCATTTATCATAACCCGGCACTTAAAAACATTCTAGCACACGCACCAAGAGACGGTGTGTCTGCCTAGTTAAGCGCCCTGCCTCTAAAAAACGAAAACTTCCACTAAACCTCTAACGAATTCACCGATGCCATTTCAACACGATATGGATTAATGCCAAACAACCTGGTCGGTAAACACTGCCCATGTGGAGCTGAATTAGAAGTCGGACACGCCCTCTCGTGCGGAAAAGGTGGCCTCCCAACCATCAGGCACAATGCGTTACGTGACATAATTGCTCATGAACTAACCAGTGTGTGTCACAGCGTGTAAATCGAACCACAATTATCCCCAGTTCCTGACAACCTTACATTTAACGCATCAAACACTTCAAGAGAATATGGAGCAAGGCTAGACTCGGTAGGAACAGGATTCAACGGCACACAATATGAGCGGACATTCTTGGATGTCGGTGTCTTTTCCATTTTTGCTCAATCGTTTTCCAACCGAGCCCTCTCGTCCTCGCTCGAGTACACCGATAACAGGAAGATTTCTAAATACGAAGAAAGAGTGATAACAGTCGAAAAAGGTTCGTTTGTACCATTGATCCTATCATCGTCAGGTGGACTAGGAGATCGCGCTCGACCTTTAATAAAATCAATCGCTACTGCAAAATCAAGACTGAGACTCACTAGCTACTCCGACATAATATCAAACCTTAAAAGCAGGTTGTCGTTTGAAGTGCCCGTGCTTTATCCGCGTGACTCCGATCTCCGAGAAGTTCGAGACGGAACGCACAGACTAACATTCAATAAGTTTAAATTTTATTTAACATTCAAAGATTTTTAAAATTGATTGTTTTTTCGAAAAAAATTATCTTAAAAAATATATAATATTAATATTTTATTATATAATATTTTATTATTAATAATATTAATTTTTTATTTTTAATTTTTATTTTTTAATTTTTTTTTTAAATAATAATTCAAAATAATTCAATAATAAAATATGGAAAATTATTAAAATTATTCTTTTTATCACCATGATACTTTGCTTGCACTTAACGGGATTAAATCTACGTTAAAAACTGAATCCACATAAAAAAATTCATTTTCATTAGTGATTGTTTTGATTCGTTACGTAGTCCGCCTGTGGCCTTACCATTGTGGTAGCCTTTGGCGAAGTGTATTGAGACAGCATTTCGTAATGTTAATGCTACGGGTCTATCACCAACTCTCCTTCTTTCTCAGCAAGGCTTGGGATCAGCCATGGCGGAGTCACACAAAAAGTATAATAAAATTTTAATGCATTTGCCATGCTTTGTAATCCAAAACATAAAAACCTAGGTTCATATGTAGTGCGTTTAAATGTACATTAAAACCACTTTCTGTCTATATGAATAAAATACTTAAAGTAATTAAAGCACATTTTAAAAAATATTGCAAGGTAATCGAAATTAATACTGGTATAAAACACTATTTCAGTATTAATTCTACAAAAGAATTTTTAGAACAGACAAAAGGAATAAATTTTCATAATATAAATACGTACGATTTTAGTACGCTTTATACAAATTTAGATTTAGTAGATATTAAAGAAGCGTTAGTAAAATTAATTAATCTTATATTCGGAAAAAGATATACATATATATGTTATAATAATTATAACGCCTATCTAACAAAAATTAAACCATCAAATAAATATAAATATATGGATAAAATTGAATTAATAGAATCCTTAAATATTTTGATAAATCAAAATTATTTAAAAGTAGGGACATCTATATTTAGACAAGTAAAAAGTGTTCCAATGGGTGGTAATAGTAGCCCAATTATAGCTGATTTGTTTTTAAGCTTTATAGAATATGAATTTGTTCATAACTGTGTAAAAACTAAATCTAAACTATATAAATATATGAAATATATGTTTCGATACATTGATGATATATGTGTATTTAATTCTAATAATTTTTATTCAATTAGTGAGCACATTTATCCAGAAAGCCTTATTCTTAACAAAACCAATATTAATGATAAAGAAGGTGTATATCTAGATATGAACATTAAATTAACATTAACTAAAACTACTATTAATTTATATCGTAAAGATGACATATTTAAATTTACAAGAAACATATTTTTGCATGAGCATTCATGTAGACCAAATAATATAAAAAATAATTCATTAAATAATGAAATTTTAAGAATTGCAACAATATGTAATGATATTGGCTTTATTCAAAATCATTTCAATAATTTAATATATACATATTTTAAACGAGGTTACTATAAAAATAACATCAAGCAGAAAATAGTAAAATATATAAATCAACACAATAATATAATGAATAAATTTAAACTCTTAAGTGGAAAATTTTTATGGATAGATAATAAATAATATACTTTGTTTTAGAATAAGATACTAGATAGTTTTATCAGAGGAAATACAACATTAGCAAGTATTTGGCCCCGCTGCTATGTTGGGTAGAGGAGTTAGGGGCCGAAACCTGATAGCATAGCAGTTCCTCCTGATGAGGAACTGCCATTTGCTTTGAGCAAATGGCGGCGATCGTTTTGGCAGGAGCTGATGTTATTAGCGGTAACTAGCTGCTTTCACTGTTGTTTGAATTTTTGGCACGATTTCAGCAACTTTTGAAGGTACACAAAAGGCAATAAAAAAGGATGATTCAAAATAGTTTAGAACCAAAACAAAAATAATGACAATATTATTTCCATTCAAAATAAAATAAATAAATAAATTAAAAATATAAAAAATAATAATTAAAAGTAATAGAAAAATTAAATAAAGTATAAAATAATTTATAAAATAACAAAACTGGAAAAATAACAAAATTAAATCATTTTTTCGCAGTAGTCTGCAGCTGGTTACCAATCGCGCTAGCATGTGAGTAGCCCAACCAGTCCGCGTCTGGCGCTGTGACGGATCGTCTATCTAACGTGTCGTCGACATCTATGTGATCGATCACATGTTCGCAGTTTGTTGCGTGCAGATCATCGGCAGGATTGCCGTCCACAATACGTCGACGATAAGCATGATCATCCTAGCCCACGAAATCATCGTCAGTGTCCGACAAATCCTCGACCATAGTATATCGGCATTGTAGGTCGTCGGAATATTAGCCGTTACTTCTACCCTACCACGAATCCTCGTCTGGAATGATCTTCAAGAGTGCTTTGGAATTCCCTCTCATGAGGACCACTGAGATTCGCTAGAATAATTCTTCAGCTACTTTCAAATAAGGAACATTTTGCAGGGCAGCAAAGTAGCGTGCTATTTTGTGAATGAAATTTACACCCTCTGTTCTCCATCCCCATTCGTTTCAACAACAGCAGGGGTAAACATAAAGCCATGTTCCTCCATTTTGTGACGGTATTTCCGCACTTTGACTTGCATAGCATAGTTCTCTTCAGCATATAACACCTCAGTGCTGGATTTCGACAAATATGATGCCTGCTGCGGGTTTGTAACCGCGAAATCAACAGCTTCTGGTGGATATCCATGGAGGAGAATGTCCGCTTGCCGCTCTTAAAGGTCTCGGATAATATTTAGTGTTTCACGCTCTACATGTAGTCCGGCTGATTCAGCTGCATGGAAAACCGTATCTCGCACTCAGTTATGACGAATATCTGGATATCCACCAAACTGGCATGTGAGCACATGAAACCCGTGATCGTCTGCGTCTTTAAATCATCGGCGGCATTTATATAGCTGCATAGAAATGGGTATTCCCAACCACATCTTTACGAGGAAACGAAATTCAGCTGGCAACAGGCTCAGTGAGTTAATATAAGTCAAATAAGCCTGCAACCAGGCATTTGCGTGAGCACAACCAACTGCAAGAAGACGTGATTCGTCAAAAGGAATTAAAGTTTCGATTAGTTTCGTGCGCAAAACTTGACTTATTTTCATGCTCAAGTACGATTGGTACATGGCTTTGTACAAGCAATATCATCCGTTGTAAATTCAGATGGATAGTCTTGGAGTAACGACTCAAATGCACGGAAAAATCTGAGAAAAATGACGTCTCTATCTCCAAAGTGTTCGCAGCATTGGCAAGCTAGCGGCATAAGCAACAGGAGCGCAGACTTGACAACTCCTTATACCAAGTCCGCCCATACATAGAGGAAGTTTTGTTTGAATTCATGAGCGGGAATCTAGTCGTATCCCAATTAATTTGTTAATGACATTAATGACGGCTTTATTAAAACGCTTTAGAGCAGTCTATATAAGAAGGTTCGAATGTTCGCATCAAATGGCTAATACGCTGGGATGAAGCAGAATGTCGCAAAAGAAGATAAACGATATGCCGGTCAGGAAGCTCAAATAGTGAGTCAAGATATCTTAACAATCTTGGCAGAATGGCACATTCCAGATGCGAATGGGGATGGAGAACAGAGGGTGTAAATTTCATTCAGCGTTTCTCATTGAAGTTCCGAATAAATTAAAATTAAAAGTTTCGTTTAAAATTAATATAAAAATCAAATAAAGTTTAAAAACAAAATAGAAAATATTATTTAAACAGAATCGTTTACAATATCTTTACAAAATATTTAAAATTGCGTAAGGTTTATTATGCGGCATAATTTAATTGGAGTCTTTATGAATGTAATAAACCTCAAGAATTTTTCTTTTTAAACAATTGGTTTCTTTTCTTTCTTTCCCAGAACGAGTCAAAATAATAAACAAGTTGTTTCTGACCCAAAACGAGAAAAAAATACATATAGAGGATTACCATTTATAAATAATTTTTGAAATATTTATTTTAAAAGATTTGCTTCAAACAATAAAACATTAACTACTTCAAATATTCTTTTGTATTACAAAAGAATATTTGTATTATATAATATATAAAATATTGAAAATATAAAAATATATTTTCAATATATTTTACAAAATATCGAAACTACACAACATTTTGAAAAGAAAACTTAATAATGATGGAGTTGTTTATAAAAGCCCTTTTTGAGTATGTATTTGTGTTGCTTTAATCTAGTCTCCAATTGTTGGTCTGTTTGACACATATATTTTATCGCTTTCCAAGCATGAAATTTTATCAACAACTCCATCATTATCATGTTTGAATTTTCTTTTCAAAATGTTGTGTAGTTTCGGTATTTTACTACTATACCAAATAATATTTGAAGTAGTTAATATTTTATTGTTTGAAGCAAATCTTTTGAAATTAAAATTTTAAAAATTATTTATAAATAGTAATCATATGTATGTATTTCTCTTCCCGTTTTGGGCCAGAAATAACTTGTTTATCCTTTTTGGTTCTCGTTCTGGGAAAGAAAAGAAACCAATTGTTTAAATAGAAAAATTCTTGAGGCTTATTACATTCATAAAATTTAATCAGCTAACTGAGTCTACGTATTTAATATAATTATAAAATAAACAAAACATAATAATGCTAAATCAAAATTTAATAATTAAATAATAAAATTAAAAATTGTTTTTAGATTTTCTATAATTTAAATCAAGTTAAAAAAAAAATAAAAAATAAAATTTAAAATAAACGTCATTTTATGAATTGACTAATAAATAACAGACGTTGTATCAGAATAAGAATTAGAGGTCATCAGGAGGAACTGCTATGCTATCAGGTTTCGGCCCCTAACTCCTCTACCCAACATAGCAGCGGGGCCAAATACTTGCTAATGTTGTATTTTCTCTGATAAAACTATCTAGTATCTTATTCTAAAACAAAGTATATTATTTATTATCCATCCATAAAAATTTTCCACTTAAGAGTTTAAATTTATTCATTATATTATTGTGTTGATTTATATATTTTACTATTTTCTGCTTGATGTTATTTTTATAGTAACCTCGTTTAAAATATGTATATATTAAATTATTGAAATGATTTTGAATAAAGCCAATATTATTACATATTGTTGCAATTCTTAAAATTTCATTATTTAATGTATTATATTTTATATTATATGGTATGCATGAATGCTCATGCAAAAATATGTTTCTTGTAAATTTAAATATGTCATCTTTACGATATAAATTAATAGTAGTTTTAGTTAATGTTAATTTAATGTTCATATCTAGATATACACCTTCTTTATCATTAATATTGGTTTTGTTAAGAATAAGGCTTTCTGGATAAATGTGCTCACTAATTGAATAAAAATTATTAGAATTAAATACACATATATCATCAATGTATCGAAACATATATTTCATATATTTATATTGTTTAGATTTAGTTTTTACACAGTTATGAACAAATTCATATTCTATAAAGCTTAAAAACAAATCAGCTATAATTGGGCTACTATTACCACCCATTGGAACACTTTTTACTTGTCTAAATATAGATGTCCCTACTTTTAAATAATTTTGATTTATCAAAATATTTAGGATTCTATTAATTCAATTTTATCCATATATTTATATTTATTTGATGGTTTAATTTTTGTTAGATAGGCGTTATAATTATTATAACATATATATGTATATCTTGTTCCGAATATAAGGTTAATTAATTTTACTAACGCTATTTTAATATCTACTAAATCTAGATTTGTGTAAAGCGTACTAAAATCGTATGTATTTATATTTTGAAAATTTATTCCTTTTGTCTTTTCTAAAAATTCTTTTGTAGAATTAATACTGAAATAGTGTTTTATATCAGTATTAATTTCGATTACCTTGCAATATTTTTTAAAATGTGCTTTAATTACTTTAAGTATTTTATTCATATAGACAGAAAGTGGTTTTAATGTACATTTAAACGCACTACATATGAACCTAGGTTTTATTGGATTTTTATGTAATTTTGGATTCCAATATAATATAGGTATAGTTTTATTATCTAATTCAACCTTTATACCCTTTTTATCCATTATAGAACAGTGACTTGTAATAATTGTTTCTAAACTCAACTCACTACGTTCATATGTTGGATTTACATTTAAATCATTAGAATTAACCTCTTTCATTAGTATTTCATAATAAAGCTTTTTGCATATGAAGACAAAGTTATTACTAGCTTTATCAATAGTTGTTATTATATAGTTATCCTTTAATTTAGTAAGTTCTTTATACATATCTTTATAATTTTATCTTTCCTTTTATAATTGTTTGTTTTTTCATTTTATTTTTAATTTTATCAAATATATAATCTTTCCAAATGTTTATCTTAGATATATTCGAGCTTTCACTGTTAATCAGCTTACTAAAGTAATCATTTAAGTTATTATATAACGAATTGTAAATTTTATTTTTGTCGTTGTTATTATTTAATCTATATTTATACCCTTTTGATAGCAGTTTTCTTAATTCACAATTTTCAATTAATTCTAGATTATGGGTACATATGTGTTCATTTATTTTATCAAAACTAAGACTTTTACAATTGCATTCTGTTTCCATTGTTTCTAATATTATCGTTACATATTGATTTTAATTCTTTATTATAATTACAAATTTTTCGTCCTAATGGTGG